>JACCIX010000061.1:0-87500 GCA_025506515.1 Flaveria trinervia
GTGACGTTTGTGTCGGAAATCTTATTCGTGGTTATTCTTATTTCATCTTCAAGTCTTCTTATTATCATGTGAGTTCTTATGCCCCATTTACATATATTTTACACCTTTCGGGGTGAAACATGTTGGTTATACAAACATACTCATACACGCTTTGATACTTATTACGCACGTGCAATTCTTTACATAGTCGTGGTTATTTGAATATGTTAAGTTGTATATGAGATGTGACATACGTGTGCAATCATTAACTATAACTAGCCTGGCGAAGTCTTAGATCTTTGGGCCTGACAAACCTATTTGGTGCTAAAGCCGAGGGACTGCCGGCTCCTAGGAGCCGTATGCTTGTGCACTAGGGAACCAAATACACTTAGCTAATCATGCTTACTCTTATTATTCAGTCAAGGTTTGATTGTAACTATGCATGTTCTATATACTTACTATCTTGTGACCATTGACTAGAATTGCCACTTTCTTTCTCATGATATAATTATTGTATTTTAAAACCATGAGAACTCACCAACTTGCTAGTTGACTTTATTTTTCAACATGTTTCAGGTAATGTGCAAGTTTAATGATGACTGAAGAAACGCTTAAGCATAGGATATGGACCTAGACTTAAATGAACATTTGGATTTCCTATTTTTTTTATTTATTTTTTTCTTGTAAGACGTGGATGTATGTGATGTTTGAAAACAATTGATTAATGGCATTTATATTTTAACATAGCGTTATGTGGCTGTGAACAATCTTAACCCTCACACTTCGACGTTTCCGCCGTCATGGTTGGGGTGTGACAACCCGAACCGACCAAACATTACTATACGCTTTATACACGTCATTAATGCTTAACAATAACTGTCAATAGGTGTTTGACTGTTCTCTGCATACAACTGTTGGGAATCCCGATCATTCATACCTACCACTAAACATGTGAGTTTCGTGGCCCCTTTTTCGCGATGAACAGGGGCCTTGATTTCAATAATTTAGTTGTATTTTCAAGCAATTGAGTGTACAAGGAGTTTAAAGGGATCGATGGGAGTATTTTCCCTCTGTTATATAGGTTTGATTCGTACGTTAAGGTGCCGGTTGAGCTTTGATTTTAATTCGATTGCCACGGTTATGGTTAGGTGTGTTAATGGATGATTAACTCGAATTAAACCAAGCATTAAGCTTGACAATGATTAACCGAACGTTATTGTACGTTTAATTTGATTGTTCGACTTAAGGTAGTTTGATCGGTCTTAAACCGATCGAAACATTGAGTTCGATTAGAACCCATTAAATCCGAGTGTTTATGGTCCAATAGAACGTGGGTTTGAGTTTGAAAATGCTTTCCCGAGTCATTTGGCGTTAATTTGGGTCGAAAATGTGAAATATTCCCATGTATTGGGGTTCACCGGCGCCGCGCCGAGCTGTGCCGGCCGGCCGCCGGAAAAAAACGTGAGAGGGAGGGGGAAAGAATAATCTTTGCTTTGTTACAACTTTGGCCCCTGTTATTTTTACTTTTTGTTATTTTATGCAAAAACCTTTTATTTAATGTTTACAAAATGACAATAAGGCCCCCTTAACTTCTTAAATCCAAGTTATAACCATCTCTTAACTTTAATAACTTTTACAATTATTATTATTATTATTATTATTATTATTATTATTATTTATTTAGTTATTATTATTATTATTATTATTATTATAACTTGCTATTATTTTTAGTATTATTAATAACATAATTATTACTCTTATAAATAGTTATTATTGTTATTATTTTTTTTTGTGTGATTATTATCATGTTCAATTTAATAGATAAACTATAACCTTTTTACATTAAAGAATTAAAGACTAACTAATAAATAAGCACAAATAGCCACAAGTTTCATGAAAAGCATTAATAGTCCCTACAAGAATAAATAAGGTTAACTATTAGTTAACCAAAAATACAAGATGTTACAACTGAATCGTGCGACTAGGGATGTCATGCGACTGAGTTGTGCGATCGAATGAATGTGTGTGCGATTGAGTCAATGCGGATGAGTGTGTGTGCGATTGAGTTAGGTGACCGACTGAATGTATGCGATTGTGCGTGTTTCGCACGACTGGAGTCCAATCGCACGAATGAAGGTTCAATCACACGAAAGTAGCTAATTCGCACGATTGAGGGTTGATTCGTGCGCATGGAGGTTGGGTCGTGCGAATGTGTGTTGTGTGGTACGACTGAATGCCAGTCACGCGAATGAAGACTCAATCGTACGAATGAAGCTGATTCGTACAATTGAAGGTTGATTCGTACGGATGGAGCGTTGAGTCGAGCGTCTGGTCTTGTTGTGTGTCTGATGATGATAAGGTAACATCAGTAAAAGTGTCATTGCTTGACCACAAAGATTAAAGTCAACGCTATCAACATGCACATACTATTTAAATTGAAAACAACCTAACATTTTACAATTATCGACAATGCAATTGGAACTCCAAATACTTAGCAAGTGCTATCTTTCATAACCACGAGATCATTTCACGGATGTCATAAGCAATGATGACTACTCGTAGTACTTGGATCTACATAAGATCTGATACGTGCGTCCGCTTGTGTGTGTGTGTGCTACCCACGACCGAACCGATACAACCCAACCGACCAAACATTACTATACGCTTTATACACGTCATTAATGCTTAACAATAACTGTCAATAGGTGTTTGACTGTTCTCTGCATACAACTGTTGGGAATCCCGATCATTCATACCTACCACTAAACATGTGAGTTTCGTGGCCCCTTTTTGTGCTTATACTACATTGCAAACATTTACAAACATGGGGGAAAAGTATGCTCGCCCGTTTTCTATGCTGTACAACATACATACAATTTACATACTTAGAATTAACGTGCTACTGTTTTGTGGGTACTTATCTGATACATGCTGGAGTCTGCTTTGTGGTTCTTTCTTACAACCACTTAATTCCAGTGTGGAACCGACGGTTAGGTATTGGTAGTACTACTGGGTTGACACCCCCACCCTCGTGTTGGTATACTAGTTAGTACCAACAAAAGCCAGGAACGGGGCCTTCGGTGAATATATTCCGACAAGATTCTTTGTGTACGTCATTAGGGTTGGTTGTAAAGCTCTTGTCATGTGATTTTGCTTACTTATAACTGTATGCACGGTATTCTGCAACAACTTTATACAGTATCAATTACTTATTTACTTTAAACCTGCGAACTCACCAACAATTTTGTTGACCATTTTGAGCATATCTTTTCAGGTGATCATGCTAGCTGAGGTTCTAGGTGTGATGCCTTAGTGGAGACCCTAGGATGCATTTTCGGGCTAAACTTGTCTTTTTGAAAACAATTGTTGTAACTGTTTCAAACAACATTACACTTTGTAACTTGTTCCCGGGTTGTGAGAATTGCATACAATGTTATTATCTATGTTTATCTTATATCATGTTTATGCTTATGGCTATGTGGTCGTGATTACTGACTAAACACGACACAAGTCCCCTTGTTGTCGGGTGTCGTCATGACACGCTTGTCATCATTATTATTATTGCATCTCTATCGCTTACCATGTGTTATGACGATTCCCGTCTCGTTACGCCCCCGAGTTTCCGCTCTTAGCGGAGGTGTGACATATGGTGCGTTAATACGAACAAATAAGACTAAAATGTAAAACATATACAAATATAACTTAGTCGATTTAAGACTCACGCGTTGTGACGAACCTATTTAATGAGAGAAAATAAACGTAAAAAAGATAAATCGCACACGCACGTTGTGTTGTGTTAACTCACAGAATTTAAAACGAAACGTAAAGCGAAACATAAATTTAGTGAATTGCACATGGATGTTTTTGATGTGTTAACTTACAAAACATAAAAAGAACGTAAGACGAAAACTGGCAAAATATAAAAAGTATTAGGGGACCAACGTTTAAAGTATACATTTTTATGAAATTAAATTGTAAAAGATGAATAATTTGGATTTAAAGTAAAAATAATCACAATTTAGAAGATTGTTTTGTAAAATATGAAAACCTTCGGGTTAAAAGTGAAAAGTCAAAATTTTTTGAAAAACTTCCTATGCATAAGATAAAAATACTATTATGCATAAAAATATTAGTAATTAGTATAATATTAAAAGTTGATAATTAATGTATATATAATTAAAAGTTCAATTTAAATGGAAGTGCCAGTTGCAACTACAGTCTACGACTCAACGGTTTACATTACAACATTACAACCCACAATACAAGCCCATCTTTCTAGGGCCCATACCTTTTTTTCATTTTTCTTTTTTATATGAAAGCATTTCAGCTTAGAATGTTTGCATTTTTTAGAATGCAATCACATACAAAATACAAGTGTTGTAAACTCTTTTAGACAAAAAGTTGATAAATGTGAAAATCATAAAAACACAAAAAAGACCTGTTGAGTCTCCATATAGAAATGAAACTATAGTAACACACCTTCGTTCTTTTTACACAATTTATTTTTTATATTTTACTGAGATAGTATAACATTTCGAGTTCTATGAGGCTAAGAAAACATTTCATACGAATATTTGTCTCAAAACAAGTTAGTTTATTGTGAAATACTATGATATAATATTGTATAATTATCAATAGTACTGGAGAAATTACATTTTGTTAATTTCATTGTTTAAACTTACCCTAACTTCAATTATCAAAGGCTAGAGTCGTTTATTATTAACCTATTAGTAAAAGGGTAACATACGTTAATTTTAAGAGGAACATAGAAAAGGAGGAAGGTTGACGATTGAACGTCTTCTCCGTAGACATATGATGGGAGGAAAAATGAGGGGATAGGACAAATTACTGCATAAAAATATGAAATTGAGATGATCCATATGTGATTTTAGTAACTTTTTTAATTCTTGAACTTTGGTAAGTAATCTCCTATGTTTTGATGATGAGAGTTCGTGTTAGCGTTCTATATGTAAAAATCAAATTGTGGCTTGCGATTTCGATGTATTACCTCTCTTATGGCTGGAAATCACATGCGATATTGATCTTTAAGTTGATAAGTATTAGTTGGTGTTACTAATTGAAACGTGAAAGATAATGTTGATTGAAAACCATGTTTGATATGTGAGATATCATATTTAAACCTATTGTGTGTGATTTGAGGATTTGGCCACAAAGTGTTTGATGAAATTTCTCAACCAAAAAAATTACAAATATTAAGTGGCAATCTTGTTGTTGATGTGACGTTGAATGTAAAAGTTAGTGATTACATGGTAAGGGAGGATTGAATAAATCTTTATGATCTTGATACAAGATATTTTATGTATCTTAGGGCACCCCGTTTTATAAATTGACACTCACTTATACGTCGCGTATGGGTCCATACGCGGCGTATAGTTCTCCCACATAAATGCCAAACATTCCACGTCACATCATATATTGTCATGGAGGCTATACGCCGCGTACAGGCTCATACGCCGCGTATAGCTTTTCAGATGACAAAACTGGCGAAGTCAAATCAGTCATTCAGCGGGCTTATACGCCACGTATGGGCCCATACGATGCGTATAGGCCTGGGTCGTATGAGTGTGGGACGTATCTCCACCGACACCTATACGACGCGTATGGACTCATACGCGTCGTATAGGTGTCGGTGGAGATACGTCTCACACCCATACGACCCATACGCGTCGTATAGGTGTCGGTGGAGATACGTCTCACACCCATACGACCCAGGCCTATACGCAATGTATGGGCCCATACGTGATGTATAGGCCCGCTGAATGACTGATTTGACCGTCAGTTTTGTCATCTGAAAAGCCTATACGCGGCGTATGGACCTATACGCGGCATATAGGCTTTATTTCAAATTATTTTGATGTGACTTAATATTCGTTTCGTTGATATATAAACACACCGAATATCAAACGAATACGCTAATATTTCGAATGTTACGAAGGAAACGTTTGATACTTTCAGTAATTAATAGTAATCATAACGTTAAATCTTAATCGGAGGAAATTAGCGTTATGTGGTTCGACATTTTCTTCTGTCACATAATTACTCGGTAAACATTTGATTCTTATTTCATTAAGTATTTGTATACATATATACATATATTTGAACTGCATACTTAAAAATCGTTTCAACTAACTCGGGTTCCATCGATGCTAGTCGGTTACGATAAACTTAAATAATTTTGAAGCTTTTTTTATCATAACCGACTAGTATTGTGGAACCCGAGTTAGTTGAAATGATTATTAAGTAATCAAGACATTTATGTGTACGTAAGTATGTATATAAAAGAAATAAGAGTTATAGTTTTAGAGTAAAATTATTTTGTAGAAATAGTTGAACCACAAAACCCTATTTTCTTAAAAAAAATCTCATTTATTTTATAGGGCTGCCACTGAACGTATAGCGCGGTTGAATTTGAAGTGATCTAAGATTCTTCGTTCATTATGTCGTTTTGGGATGGTAATTATTTGTTTGGTGAATATTCAAGTGTTTCGTACGTGGCAGATAGTAATCAAGATGATTCGTACGTTCAATCTGCTTACGAAAAACGATTGCCAGATTTAAACCAATCTTATGTTCCCGATGATGAGTTCGAGTTTTGCCGAGAATCAAGTTACGACCCGCAAAAAAGTAATATAAACTATCTCTCGAGTGATGAAATCAGAACACGAAAGTATCGTTTGAAACTTCAGCGTAAAGTCTCAGAAGCCCGTCATACAACGTAGTCGTTCCACATCTTCTAAGGTGTCACAAAGTACTAATGAGTTTTCATCGATTCTCGAAGATCAGCAATTAAAAAATATAAACAGGTTAAAATTGGATTCCTTCAATCTTTAATCAGTATATTTCACGTATACGAGATGTTCGACCCGATGGTAATTGTGATTTTCAATCTACAGCTTAGGGTTGGGTTTGAATGAAAATAAGTGGATGTATGTGCGACAACAACTTTTAGTGGAGTTGGACACACATGAATTGAATTACAGAGAAGTTTTCGATACTTTGTATATCGGATAGTATAATGACTTGCGTCACACAATAGATTGACAACGTGTGGAACCTGCGCCAAAAGAACATTGGATGATAGTGTCGTATATAGGAATAGTAATTGCTCAAAGATTTGGTGTTACTCTTCATCTATTAAGCAATAACGGTTGTCAAATATTTTTCCCCTTATGGGCTGATCCAAACAGTATGATGGCTCATCATGTTGTGTCGATTGTTCATGTCAACAATAATCATTTCGTCCACGTTAAATTAGACGGAGATTATCCGATGCATATATTAAGTAATCTTTGGATTCTTAACCGAAACGTACGTGCTGCAGAATGGGAGATTATGTATAGGAGTCGTATCTCGGAATACAACACAATAATAGAAAATAACCGAGATCCATCGGCTTATATAAATATATTTTAATTTAATACGTTTGTATTAAATTTTATTATGTATTGTATTATATTTGGATTCTGAGATTGAGGCTGACGTTGATGTTATTGTTCAATCTACCACACACTTTCAAAATAAAAAAAAATAAAAAAATAAAAAAGGGAGATTTTCCTCATTTTTTACCCTACCACACATTTTCAAACCCAAAAAACTCTCTCGTATAGTTCGATACTACACTTATTGTTCTTCGATTTCTATACATTCAGGTATGTATTATTGTTCTTATATCTTTATTATGTTAATCGTACGCTAATTTATACGTTAAAGTAGTGTTTTATGTGTTAAAACGTAAATTTAAAAACTGTTATTTGAACTATATGTGACGTATAGTTCATAGGTTGAAGATGACTATGCTTGGGTAGGTAGGTGACCTATACGCGGCACACACCCCATACGTGGGGTCCTATACGCTACATATAGGCCTATATGCGGCGTATAGGTGGTTTATTCACGGCACACACCCCATACGTGGGGTCCTATACGCCGCGTATAGGTGGCCTATACGTGGCTCACACCCCATACGTGGGGTCCTATATGCGGCGTATAGGCCTATATGAGGCGTATAGGTGGTCTATATGGGGGTCATAAAATTTCGTTTTCTTCTGCAGACATGTATTCTGATTCTGAGATTGAGGCTGATGTTGATGTTATTGCCGATCATCCTTGGCTACAGTTTGAGTCCGGGTCTATTGAGCATGCAAAGTGCTCAAAATTCATTTGTATGAAGATCGGTCATCAAAAGGCAGCTGATTAGGAGGTGATGGCCGAGCTTGGGGAGCGCGATAGACTCGTTGGTATTATCGGAGATAATACGCCATGGAGTCGTTTATTTGAGCTGGCGTTCTTACCTTCTTACCGAGAGCTGACGGTGGAGTTTTTATCCACCTTTATTTATATTCGTCATAATGAGATGGAGGAGGATGATGAGCGATCTGAGATTTCGTTTATGCTATGTGGACGGTCTCATCAGATGTCGATCGAGCAGTTTTCCGTTTGCTGAGGACTTTATTATGAACCGGAGACCGTTACCCCTCTATTTACCGAGGGAATTACTGAGATTGAGAAGACTCGATTGAGAGATTGGTGGCCTCAGATTGCCGGAGGTTCGTTTCAGAGTACTAAGGGCAGGGTCACTCGCATTAGAGATCCTCTCATACGTTACTTGCATCGCATGATCGCCACATCCATCACGGGATGTGGCAAGAGTTGGGAGTGGTGTACCATTCCCGACTTATTTTACTTATATTGTTTGCTTACGGGGACCAGGTGCAACGTGGCGAGATGTTTGGAAGAGTATTACGCTTCGTATTATCATCGCCAGGAGCGAGGAGCGGTGTATGGCGGCACGTACATTACGATGATTGCACGTTGTCTTGGTTATCTTCCTCGTCATGTTGTTGATGTATCTCCTCCGATCGAGCCGGTGAGATTAGATCGTCGTACGTTATTTGCATGCGTATTATACACCAGTTTCCGGGTGGCATACGGTTCTCTCTTCGACCCGGTGAGATCTGGCATCCGGTACCTGTTCAGTAGGTCGGCGATGAGGATCCACAGCAACAGCAAGAGCATATTCCGCATGATCAGCCGCCACCTCAGCCACAGTTCCCTCGACATATTTATAGAGATGTGAGGCTGCTTGCACGTATGGAGACATTTATGCAGGAGATTACTACGAGATTACGGGATCAGGGTCGTTGGCTCGATCGAGTTGAGGATCTTATGGATTGACACGTTCAGCTTGAGATTGCACGAGCCCGTGCTACTGGTATTGATCATCCAGACTTGCCACTGCCTCGACATTACCCAGATTCACTGTAGTTTTTTATATTATTAATTGTACTTTTATTTTGTTATGTATTTAAAAACTTGTTATTTGTATTATCATTTAATGTTGTTTTGTTTTATATGTTTTATTGGTTAATTAAGATTTAAAATTGTCGATTAATATGTTACAAAACATAACTTATACGTAAAATGTCAACCTTAACGTGCAAAATAGAGCCGACACCAATTTTATACGCAAAATTTTTATAATCAATAATATATAAAAACATCCTAACCTATACGCGGCGTATGGGTCCATAAGCGGCGTATAGGTTTGTCACCATACAGAGAAATTTTGCAGCAAAAAAATTGGGAACTTATACACCGCGTATGGATCCATATGCGGCGTATAGGGTACCTCGACACGAGTCTGCCATGGTCTTGTCAGAGAATACCCTATATGTCACGTATGGGTCCATACGCGGCGTATAGAGTATGATGACTTTCCCGTCAGTCGACCCTATACGCGGCGTGTGGACCCATACGCAGCGTATAGGGTCAACGAGTGTTGATTTAAAATTTCGGGGTGTCCAAATAAAACAACCCTATTTTGTATTTATGCCCTTAACATATTTGGTTAAATTTATGTTGAGGATGGATTGTGAATGCTTTTATAAAATATGCAATGTTTATGGCAATGACACCATTTGTTAAAAAGGTAAAACAAGGGTGCATGAGCAATGTCGGACCTTGAATTAGTTTATAAGGGGGTGGTGGGCGAAAGTAATTTTTTGAAAGGGGGGTTCAAACATAGTATATATAAAAAAAATTAAACTATCGAGTCAAAAATTAACACTGCTAATTGTTTGAAAGATTGACTTGTTGTCAAGCTAAGTATGACATAGCTTATAAGGCAATGATTCAAACAATTGGCAAGATAAAAGCTCCTACCGGCAAAGATGAATGGTTTTCCTTTAACCACAATCTCTTAATCATGTGTCATCAATCCGACTTTCTCATTAATATCTAGAACTACAATGATAAGATTTTTTTTGAACGACAAGTTAGTGATTAGTTGTTAATGTAATGAACAAGTTAGTAATTATTTACCAATGTTAAGGTTTAAACCCTGAACTTTCAAAAAAGACAAAACATCTCACATTCATCTTAATCACTAGTTCAAGAGATCATTGACAACTATAATGGTTAGTAATTCAAAAGTTACCTCACATAATGCTAATGCAAAGACTAAAATATATATTTTTAATGCAAAGACAAAAAGTATATTTTGTACGTCAAGGACCTTCTAAAAACAAAGAAAACTTTAAATTGTATTTCGGGTTCTCATGATTTATCTTAATAGTGATTTAAACCATTCCATACATACCCCTATAATCATCAATATAGGTGTTATATTTCCCTTATATTAGACTTTATTAATTTAAGTGTACATAACATGATTTTTATATTTTATATTGTTTGGTTAGAGAAATAACAACAACCTAGGTTGCTTATTCAATGCTCATAATTACTACACACATGTTAGGAATAAATAATAGTAGCCGGTTTATGAAAATAAGCAACCGACCAGCATTGGAGTAACCAATTAGTTATTCCTTGTAAGTTTAATCTTAACGCAATTAAATGTATCACATTCAATATTACCAACATGCATTTATTGCAATTTATGTCACATTCATTTAATGTAAAAGATATCTATATCACATTCTCATCTAACTAGTTTCGATATAAATATGCATTGCTTGAACACTCAGAAAGATATCCATCCATACTCTTATTTAGCAATATATCACGAAATTACAAGGCATGGCTTCGATAAAGCTTTATGTTACGGTATTGCTCATACTCACGATTGTTGGTAAGATCCTTTGCACTCTTTAACTTTTATTGATACTATTTTATCATATATCACACTTCTAATTATTTGTTACTAATGGTTCAATATTTCTGATCTAGGGACCGAGATGATGATTGGGAAAGCATGCCAAGAAACCTCTTTTCCATATGATCGATGTGATGAGCCTACTTGCAACAGGAAATGTAAAGAAATAACAGGAGATCCTACCGCTAGAGGGCGATGCATGTTAGAGGATACATGTAAATGTACATGTTAAGATTTTTGTATTTTCATACAAAGATCGTTTGAAAAATCATAAATAATAGAGTTTTGCCAAGTATCATGTTATAAAGTGGAAATTACGCTTACAAAGAAGATATGAATGCTCGGATCGTGTTTTTTTTCTTAATGTATATGATAAATATAGTTTGAGTTAATTTCAATTTTACTCTCTACAATTTGATAAAATTAACTATTAATATTAATTTACTTTTAAAATTTTCATAATTTGTTTAAATTTTAATCCAAAAGCCTCATTATTTTGTATTCAAATTGAATAAATTATAAAACTTTTGAACTAAAACATAAACAAATTCTGAAAATTTTGAATGTAAATTTATATTTTTAATCTTTTGAAGACAATATACCAAATGTTTAGTTTTGAGTTTTTATTTTGTGTTTTTAGTTTTCAATGCGATTTAAATTGCACATTTAACCTAGGGTTTACACTTTTGCTCCTCTCAATCCTTGTTTTTCCTCGTCATATCCTTAAGAAGGACATATAATAAATTCTGATAGCTTATAAATATTTGGCATAAAAGTAATTATTCTTTTTAAAACCCTCACATCATATTCCTAAATAGGTTACTCTTCGTGTAATACACGAATTAAACAAATAAAATATTTAATTGTAAGGCCCCGTTCCCGGGACGCTTACAGCTGGATACTCATCGCACATAAAACATATAATTACATTGTATTTCATAAAGTATCGTAGCGGAAACATTATAAAAATGACATTTCATTTTAATATAGTAGCTTTTGCAAAATAATACATCGTTAATCAGTTACAAAATACATTGTTGCATTACATCACAAAAGCGTTATATAAATGGATGTCATCCCAAAAGAGTTGAGTAGCCACCTCGTGCCATCCTCAAAAATCATTACCTGTCAACTGGAAACACATTAAAGTCAGCGTTGCTGAATGAGTTCTAGTTTTATAAAATAAAACATACTTTTCTTTCGTTAAAATCGTTTTTTTCTTTCATGCGATCATACATCATACGTACACATAGATAATAATTATTATCTTTATTGTTCGTTAACTTCCGTTCATTCATTCATTCTTACTTTTATTCGTTTGTTCATCATTACACCTTTTTCTTTCGTCATCACCATGAACTTTACCCTTCATTCTCGTGGTACTGGACCTAAGCCTATAAAAGACCTTCATTGGTGGTGTTCGGCACCAAATGGTCACAGTACCTAAGGTAAAGCTCAGGTATACCACTGTCATATGCTATTCCCTTCAGTCTCATGGTCCTGGACCTAAGCCTATAAAAGATCTTCATCGGTAGTGCTCGGCACCAAATGGTCACAGCACCTAAGGCATGCAACAATGGTTCATACATATGGTCAATCAAAAAGAAAGACCCCGATGTGCATCCTCCCGGGTAGCGAACCCGCACACCGTTGGGCTAACACCTTAATGGCGTGTCCCGACATCCAGTGCTTGCAAGACTTTCATCACTTTCATCGTTCTTTAATACATGCATTCTTACTTCATGTTCCTCTTTCATTATCTTTCACTTTACGTTACATAATACTTTTTTCATTCATTAACATTACATGTAAAGCCATAGGAAAGATAACCATACATCATAATAAGTAACATATCATACACAGGCATCAGCATCATACAAGGCAACATCATACATACATAACATGCATAATCTTGCAACATCATAATCATCATGCTCAACATACTCTCTAAGGCCTCAATCATCATCTTACATGAATTTACGGGAACCTTTACGTCAAAACTTACATCTGCACTTTCCCCCGAAAGTCAGAAGTTAAACTACACTTCTCCTCGGGTGCAACAGCCCTATTCGGGCGTATGGACACCCTTCAGTCACATAGCTTCCATGCGACTGAACATCATGCAATTGGACCAATGCGGATGAACACTTATGCGAATGAACACCCAATCGTGCGAATGGACTTAATGCGGATGGTCCTCATGCGAATGGAACTAATGCAGATGAGCACTTATGCGACTGGACCCTCAGTCGCATGACTTCCCATGCGACTGGCCCCAACCGTGCGAATGAACTCTCAATCATGATAATGAACCCCATTCGCACCTCATTCGGCCGTATGGCCTCCATTCGGTCGCCTAGCCCTAGCTAGTGCAGAATGCAGTTCATCCCGAACCCAATCTGCCATTTTCGACCTCCAAGCTCATCCAAACTTATTCTAAGCCCAAATCAACCATCCTAAACCTTAGGAATGCATACAACACCATTCAAGCACACACAAGCTCACAAACAAGGCTCAAACGCATCACACACACATACACATACACAAAAGGGTCAAACATGCACACACTCAAAAACCCGATTTTTAGATGTTTTTCAGCCTCAAATCATTCAAAACGTTTAAAGGAGGGGTCCTAGAACTCACACAAACGACCACAACGAGAAGATCTTCGATTTGACTCGCTTCTCAATGATTTTGGCTCACTCGAATCAACCCGAACCAACTTTTCTTCCTCTTTTCTTCCTTTCTCTCTTCTCCTCTCTTGTTTGGCTGAAATATGAGTGTGGGGGAGGGTAAGCGCTGCCCTCTCCCTTTATATACCCCCACTCACCCGTTTTTCTCTCATTGGTGAGTTTGGTCCCTAGACTTAGGATTTTATTTCTTTTCTTCCTTCGTCGGCTTCAAAATAAATAAATAACGGGTGTTACATAAATAATTATTAATAAAAATTTATGCATTATAAAATAATGCTTGAAGATAAAATATGATTATAAGTACGTATAAATAGCTACTTTAAGTAAATAACCAATAATGTATTTTTCTTAAACTTTTATTTTATAAAAAAATTATAATTTTTAAATATATTGTTTTACGAAAATGAATTTTTTAAAAAAATTTCATTTTATTATTTATTTTATAAAATTTTTGTTTTTAAAAAATGTTTTTTAATAAAATAGGTTTTTAATTTATTAAATTATATATTTTTTTAATTTGAAAATAGTATGAGTAATATTATTTTTATTCAATATTATTATTAATAATATAGAAAAATAAGAAAGTGAGTATAGTAAGGTTTACAATTCATTCACGCTTATTTTAGTTTTTTTATAGATAGAAGATAGGCTAAACACGCATTAAATAAACATATTAAATTTTAATGTTCAATATATATATAATAAATATAAATAGTGTAAAATATAATTAAAATTATATATACGTAATAGTTCAGGAAATAGAACAATTATACCAATTTTTAACTCTATTATGTAAATAGTTTTATTTTTAAACATTCATTTTAAGATTTTTATAAAAGAATATTTTTTTTAAAAATATTGTTAAAAAATATGATTTTTAATTATTTTGGTTGTTTTAATAAGACTGATTTAAAATATTTTGTTTAAAAATGTCTAATGTTTTAGAAAATTTCATATTATATAAAACTTTAGTTTATTATTATTTAAATTTTAATTAAAAGATGTCATTTTTAATTTCCTTTATAAAATCTATTTATAAAAAAGATAGGTTGATTTTTAAAAAATAGATTAAAGAGAAAAACATAACAATTAATAAAATTTATTTTTAATAAGAGACAGAAATTTGCATAAGTATTTAAATTACTATAATACACATTTGAAAGGAAAATTGATGTGGGGATATCTTGATAAAGGAAAAGTGACAAAAACATGAATTAAAAGAATGATAAGTGGCAAAAAAACATTGTTTTATTAAATATTATAGATATAGATTATAGATTATAGATAAATTATAGATGTATATAATGATATCTTTTTACCATATTTTGATTTGTTTTATTCTATTAAAAATATGAAACATGAGATAAATTTGGAAATAGCCTTGTTGATTTTTCTCAAATTCTTTCAATTTTTTTAAATGTATATAGTATATCATATAATATAATTTTAAAAAAATTTACATTATAAAATTAAGCATTTATTCTCTTTAATTTGAGTATAGTATTGTTATATTTTTTTTAATCAACATTTTTTTAATAAAAGACTATTTGTTTTGCGTATAGATTGCGTGATTATTAATTGCGTAATTATGAAAATAACTTGCATAATTATTATTTATATATTGAGTAATTTCAACTTGTGTATTATGAAGATAACTTGCATAATAATTAATATAACTTGCGTAATTATTAATATAAATTGCGTAATATCCACCATATATGTGTAATTGTGGCGCGGACAACATTAATCCTGTCTCAAAAGACAAGTATCATGCCCTAATTACTTCGTATGTTTCGCACGTAAATTCCAATTTATATAGTAAACAACCTCATTATTTATGATATCTTATATATTAAAACTGTATTTTTATCTTTTCGGTAAGAACATATGATAGTTAGTGTTTATATATTAAAACTGCATATAAAACGCATTCAAATACGTATTAAAGTAACTTGAAGTTATTCCTTTTGTTATTTTTATCGTATCAAATTCCATAAATAACGAATATTAACGAGTTAGTTGTGAAATAATTAATAAAATGGACATAAATTTAATTTATGAAAAATTCAATTAACCTTCTATAAAATTCGTGATTTATATTAAAGAATACGGATACAATTAGTGTGTGTCTGAACAATGTAATGAAGTAGTTGTGGTTCACTTCTAGCTTAAGCATTTAAAATTATATAATATCGGGTACAACTTGTACAAGTCTTCTTGTACTCTCGTGAATCTTTACTCGATATATATCAACTCTTGTTGCACATGGATGTTGGAACATTGGTGCAGATCACATAAAATAGAATTTTTTCATAGACTTGATATCGTTATCTAAAATGATTTGTAAGCAAGTAAATGTTAGTCGAGTCCAAGCCCATGTAGTGTGTCGTGCATGTGGATTACAAGCCCATGCACAAGTGTTTGTTTGCAACGTTTATTTTGATTGAGTATTGTTTGTTAGCTAGTATCGTGGTTGGTTACCTTATTTTAAGGAAGTTGTTAGTCATGGGTCTCGAGTATGTAATGCTATATATATAGCAGCTTATTCATGAATAAGATCATCAGATAATTGAGTGTTCAATCTTTGATACCTTTACAAGTGGTATCAGAGTGATTACCTGGTGAGCAGAAAACATAGAGAGAGAGAGAGAGAGAGAATTCGATGGTAGAAGAAACGGTTTCGTATTAGAGTGTACCTTGCTTCGATGGAGATTATGACCACTGGAGATTGGTCATGGAAAACTTATGAGGTCCAAAGAATTCTGGACAGTTGTCGAAACTGAGATCAAGGAACCTGTAGCAGGAGCAACCCAGGCGGATGCTGAGAAGAAAGCATATGAAGCATTGAAGTTGAAGGATCTAAAGGCTCGAAATTATCTATTTCAGTCTATAGATAAGCAGATCATTCGGACGATGGTTAAGAAGGAGAGTGCCAAGCAGATCTGGGATGCCATGAAAGCGAAGTACCAAGGAAACACTCGAGTCAAATGGGCTCAGTTGCAGCGATTGCGTAAGGAGTTCGAGATGTTGGAGATGAAAGAAGGAGAAGCAGTTTCTGACTATTTCAACCGTGTGATGACGGTTGCAAATGACATGAGAAACTATGGTGAAACCATGCCGGATGTTAACGTCGTGGAGAAGATTCTCCGATCGCTCACTGAGAACTTCAACTTTGTCGTTTGTTCTCTAGAAGAATCAAAGGATATTGAGGCTCTGACTATTGATGAACTGCAAAGTTCACTCCTCATACACGAACAAAAGTTGCGCAAGAAACCAACTGAGGACCAAGTGCTTAAGGTGGAGAACACACCAGTAGGGGGAAGAGGCAGTGGACGAGGTCGCAACTCCTTCAATCGGGGTCGAGGACGAGGAAGATCGAGATCAGACTTCGACAAGAGTTCCATTGAATGCTATGCTTGTCATCAATTGGGACATTTCGCATATGAATGTCCTCAATCTGATCGCTCAGCAAATTATGCAGAATTTGAGAATGAGAGGACCTTCTCCTTATGGCACATGTTGAGGCGCAACAAGATGAGCGACCAGGTATTTGGTTTCTTGACTTTGCTTGCTCCAATCATATTACAGGATCCCGAGAATGGTTCATCAATTTGGATGAAACATACTCTCACACTGTCAAGCTGGGAAATGACCTCAGACTTTCGGTAAAAGGCATTGGAGAAGTAAGGTTGGAAGTAGAAGGAATTACTCAAGTAATATCTCGAGTATACCATGTGCCAGCACTCACCTCGAATTTATTGAGAATTGGGCAATTGCAGAAGAAAGACTTAACAATTGTTATACGGAGAAGTATGTGCAAGATATATCAACCTAGCAGGGGGTTGATAGTAACTTCTACCATGACTAGAAACCGCATGTTTCTGATTCATGCATGGGCTAAACCGCTGTCAAACCAATGTCACAAGGTGATTGATGATCATAACACACCTATCTGGCATAAAAGGCTCGGACATGTGAGCCACAAATACATCCGTAGCATGCACTACAAACATTTGGTGTTTGGACTTCCTAAGGGGGTGGAGCAAACTCAAGTGTGTGAAGTATGTCAGCTGGGGAAGAAACAAAGAGAACCCATTCCTAAGAAGAGCATGTGGAGAGCAACAAAAAAGTTACAACTTATCCACACAGACCTTTGTGAACCGATTGCACCAGCCTCATCTAGTGGGAAAAGGTACATCTTAGTATTCATTGATGATTATACACGTAAGGGATGGACGCATTTTTTGGCTAATAAAGCAGATAGCTTTGAAGTCTTTCGAAAATTCAAAACTATGGTTGAAAATGAAACGGGTGTAACTATAAAGGGGTTAAGAAGTGACAGGGGTGGTGAGTTCACTTCAAATGCATTTAACACTTTCTGTGAGAATCATGGCATAAAAAGACAACTAACCACTGCGTTCACACCCCAACAAATGGGGTAGCCGAACGCAGAAATAAAACAATCATGAATATGGTTAGATGTCTTTTGGTGGAGAAGGACATGCCAAAAAGGTTCTGGACAGAGGCAGCAAATGGGCGAATCATGTGATCAATCGATGCTATACCTCGGCTTTGAAAGATAAAGTCCCTGAGGAAGCATGGTCGGGTGTCAAACCCAACATCGATTACTTTAGAGTCTTCGAAAGCGTTGTATTTGCCCATGTACCACAACAGCAGCGCACTAAATTGGAGGATAAGTGTCACAAGTGCATTCTACTGGGCATAAGCAACGAATCAAAGGCATACCGACCATATGATCCCCTTCAACAAAAGATCATTATAAGTCGTGATGTCACATTCGATGAGGAGGCAAAATGGAACTGGAGAAAGGAAGAAATGGGTGCTACCAATCTGGAAATCCCAGATGAGTATGTTGACATTGGAGAAGAAGAAGCTGCACCATTACCTTCACTTGATGAGACTAAGCTCTCACATGAAGGACCATCCATGAGCAATACTCCTATACCACCTACTGAAGCCACACCCAGAGTTGAACAAGCTAGCAACAGTGAACACCAATGCAAGTCATTATAACCCATTTCAAGTACACCGAATGCAGCTGATGGTGGTACTATTATTGAAAGAACAACAAGGCACTCGAGAAAAATACCTGCATGGATGCATGACTATCAAAGTGGAGAAGGCCTCTCAGATGAAGAAGCCAACCTAGCTTTCTTTAGCTCCTTCAGTGACCCCACCAAGTTTGAAGATGCATACAAAGATCCCAAATGGCAACAGGCCATGCAGACAGAAATCCAAGCCATCGAACATAACGACACTTGGGAGCTCGTAGACACACCAGAAAATGTCAAGCCAATTGGAGTTAAGTGGCTGTACAAAACAAAACTAAATGAGAAGGGAGAAGTGGATAAGTATAAAGCACGGTTAGTGGTGAAAGGATATTCACAACAACAGGGCATAGATTACAATGAAATCTTTGCGCCTGTAGCTCGTTGGGACACCATTCGAAGTATCTTAGCTGTGGCTGCTCATAACCAATGGACCGTGTATCAATAGATGTTAAAAGCACATTTCTTCATGGCGAATTGAAGGAGACAATTTTTGTCGAACAACCACAAGGTTTTATCAAAGAAGGTGAAGAGCATAAAGTGTATAAGTTGAATCGAGCACTCTATGGATTGAAACAAGCACCTCGCGCTTGGTTCAATCGGATAGAGGGATATTTCTTAAGGGAAGGTTTTAAGAAAAGTGCTTATGACCACACTTAATTTATTAAACGTGTATGGAACAAAATCATCATAGTAAGTCAGTATGTGGATGATTTAATATACACAGGCAATGACAGGCAACAATGTGAAGCCTTTAAGGTCTCTATGCAGCAGGAATTCGAGATGACGGATCTTGGTCACATGAAGTACTTCCTTGGTGTAGAAGTGCAACAAAGTAATGAAGGATTTAGCATGTGTCAGAAGAAGTATGCTAAAGAGATATTGGAAAGGTTTGGAATGGAGAAGGAAATGGGGTAAAAAATTCCGATTTTACCGGGAACTATACTTATGAAAGAAGGTGGAGGAAAAGAGGTGGATGACACTGAATACAAGTGTCTCGTAGGAAGTTTAATGTATCTTATGGTTACGAGACCTGATCTCATGTATGTGGTTTGTTTATGGTCTCGTTTCATGGCCAAACCAAAGGAAGAACACATGCAGGCAGCAAAACGAGTACTGCGGTATATTAAAGGCACTTGTAATTATGGATTGTTTAATGGCAGGGATGACACTGGTAAATTGAAAGTGTATACATATAGTGATTATGCTCGAGATTTAGAGGACCGAAGATGCACATCTGGCTATGTGTGCATTCTAAGCAAGGATGCAATATGTTGGAGTTCTCGCAAACAAGATATAGTCACATTATCATCTACCGAGGTCGAGTATGTAGCTGCTACAAATTGTGCATGTCATTGTACATTGCCGAAAGGCTTGTTGGGGGAACTAACTGGTAAAGCTATTGGCACAATTGAGATAAATTATGACAATAGTTTTACTATAAATCTATCCAAGAATCCTGTTATGCATCGGAGAACAAAGCACATAGATGTGAGATATCACTACTTGCGAGAATTGGTTAATAAGGAAGAAGTGAAGCTGGTTTTCTGTCCTACTGAAGATCAAGTTGCTGACGTGATGACAAAGCCGTTGAAGTTGGATGCATTCGAAAGAATGAGGAAGATGCTGGGTGTCCAAGAAGTGGATGAAGTAAACTGAAGGGTAAATCCCATTTCAGTTTAAGGGAAGGTTATGTTAGTCGAGTCAATAAATGGGTCCAAGCCCATGTAGTGTGTCTTGCATGTGGATTACAAGCCCATGCACATGTGTTTGTTTGCAACGTTTATTTTGACCAAGTATTGTTTGTTAGCTAGCATCGTGGTTGGTTAGCTTATTTTAAGGAGGTTGTTAGTCATGGGTCTCGAGTATGTAATGCTATATATATAGCAGCTTATTCATGAATAAGATCATCAAATAATTGAGTGTTCAATCTTTGATACCTTTACAGTAAAAACCTTATCCCAAAAAGTGATAGAAGTAAAAAGACCTACCTTTGTCCGAAATGCATCGCAACTTTATGTAATATCCCAAAGAGTTTATAATAATAAAACTTATATGACTAAAGAACAGGAGTAGGAAAAAACTCTGAATTGGTAAGAAATTGACAACCTAAACTAATTTCACTACAAGAAAAAGGGTTATCAAGGATTAAATTATAAGAGACTAATTTACCACACAGTATCAAAGACTAATATATTAGTTACTCATGATATTAGAAACTGATATCTTTGTGACTCATATTAAAGACTAATAATTAGTTTCTAATACTTTGACTGCTTATTTAATACTAAATTTCAGTCATAAATACGTTTCCATAATAAGGAGATTTGGAGGGAAATTTTTTTGTTACTGAATTTTAGTCCCAATAAGTGTTCATATTAATGAAATTTAGTGTCGGTATAAAAATAACTTATATTCAGTCTTTGATAAAGAGATATAATAATACAAACTGAAAATTAGTTTTTAATATTTCTATATTGGATTGAACTAGGGACTAATAATTAGTCTCGAATGATTATTTCGTGCTTAAAAGATCAATCACTGATTTTTAGTCTCTATTATTTGACACAATCTATACCATTTTAAGAAAGCCATCAAAGACTGCAAATTAGTTTTTAAAAGTTCTTATAAGTAACCTTATACGAAACTAATATTCGGTCTCTATAAAGTTTTACGGACGAATAAGTGTGGAGTATTATCCAGTTTTCCAAAATCAACCTAAATTCTACAATTTCAAGGGAATATATTCACAACTAAAAATTAATTCTTAATAGTCATAATATTTAGTCTCGAATGTCTTTTGACTAAAAAACTAAATGATTGATTGTTAGTTTCGAAATAATTGGTGCATATTATATTTAATGAGTGTTTAATTAAATATTTAATGAGTGTTTTCGAATTAATCAAAACGGGTTGGGTTTCACCCGTGCCAACAGTTGGTCATGATGGCCAAGTCTATGATGCTTAACATTACCAACACCCGAGTCTATATTTTCAACCAAAAGGTGAGAATACACCATCTGCAGCTACTAAATAATCATATGATATTGCAGTCTTGCTTACTTATTTCTTATCAGTTATTACATTCTTTTGGTTAGTCATAGTGCAGACCCCCAATACAAAGACATTAAACTAACAAGTTGTAGGTTATGAAGTTGACAGAACGTGACCAGTGAAGGTTTGTTTTTTACTTTATTTCCCTAACATTTTTCTAATGATGTTTGGAGTTTGTTGAAAGTATAATATCTTAATTCATACATAGGTGCGTCTAAGTATAGTTAAACTAGAAGGTTGTTTATGTAATTAGTATAAAGTTAACTTAGAGTCTAAGTATGTAGTGTGCATGTATAAGGATTTACGGTGTCAAAACCTAAACATGTTAACTACCAATAGAAAATACGTGTCAAGAGTCTGTACATTGTAATCAAACAATCATAATCACATACATCGTTTGTTTTAAGATTCTCTCAAGTTTCATACACATTCATATTCATATTCAAGAACATATTCAAGAGCCTATCGATCCAAAAAGGCCAACAATTGGTATCAGAGCCTAAGGCTCGAATCTAATCTGTGATTTATTCTTGAAACTGCAATCAAAAAACAAAATCGATTCAGAGAAAGATCGATTCCGAGTAAATCGTTTCAGAAGGCCCAAAACGATTCAGAGAACAACAAATCGATCGGGATAATCGATTCCGTGTTGTTAAATCGATTCAGGAGTAAATCGATTCAGACAAATCATTTCAGAAGGGTAAAAACGATTCCGATAATAACAAATCGATCCGATAATTGATTCAGCGTTGTTAAATTGATTCAGTGATAAATCAATTCGGACCGATTGCAGAATACAAGAACAAATAAAATCGAAGAAGCAACAAATCGATCAGGATTCCGCATTGTGAAATATATTTCAGTGTGAACGAATCAAAGAAATACAAAAATCGATTTCATTAAATCGATTCAGAAAGAGGGACAACAAATTGATTCTGTTTAAATCAATTCAGTGTTGTAAAATCGATTCAGTCAAATCGATTCAGAAATAATACAAGTCGATTCTGTTTCAAATCGACTCAGACCAAAGAAGAAAAGAATAGCACAACTTGATTCAGAAATAGAACAAATCGATTTAGTTAAATCGATCCATACCAGAGAAACCCAAATTGATTTTAGAAAACAGATAGATTCAAGCGTTTGAAATCGATTCAGAACCAGTTTAGAGGAATACGTGGATTCAGTCACAAATCCATTAGAATCAACAATAAAATCGATTTCAGACTTGAATTGATTCAGGAAAATTTCAAATTCAGAGATTAGTAAGAAAGGAACATACCGATTAATATCGCTACAATCGATCGAGTGAAGATCAATTAATCCATGTTCCAAAACCGAATACCACCGGTGTTGCTATCATTCTCGCAAACCAAAGAGCCATCAAGACTAATTGAACAATTGTAAAAGCCATTCCCGTGAACCATTGAGAAAGAGAGAGTGAATCGGTGCCTGTGTGTCACACCCCACCTTGACGGCGGAAACGTCGAGATGTGAGGGTTACGACTGTTCACAACCACATAACGCTATTATTAAATCCAAATATATTAATCATAAGATTCAATTATAACATTACAAGCAAAAGTTTCAACAAAGAATACATCATGTACAATTGCTACAAATATCATGATCATCCATTTTATCTCTAGGTCCAATCCTAGATGTGATAAGCTTCAAAGAGTAGAACACATACTTGGGGTATTCCTGAAACATGTTAAAAATAAAAGGTCAACATAAAAATGTTGGTGAGCATTCCATAGTTTTTAATACATAGATTATATAAAAGATGGCAATTCAAGTCATAAGTTAGTGAATAAAGTGATTAGGGATGTTATGAACAATGCAACAATCAAACCTTGACAAAGTTTTACAAGTCTCAAACGTTTACAAGATTATACGATCAGCTAAGTGTACTTGGATCAACCAAAGCAGGCTTGTCTTGCCCATAGATCTATGACTTCACTGGGCTAGCAATAGTTAATGATTGTACATATAACGCCATAACATGGTAACCACATTAAGTTCAACTAATCACAACTTTGCATGATGAATTGCCATAACGATTACAAGTCTCAAATAAGTTTACAAGTGCAATGATAATAAGTTAACATGTTTCACCCCAAAGTGTGAAAATAAGCAAAAAGGGTATGGAAATACTCACCTTGATATAAGTATTACAAGATGATAAATAAAGATTAAAGGATGATCCAAAGTATCCCAAGTATTCATTACAAGGCACCTAAAATATGTATTACAAGATGAAGATTAAGGTTAATATATTGATTAATGTTTAAATAAGAATTAGGGTTTCCATAGTTTTAGGGTTTTGATGAGTAATTATGTTTATAATGATGATGATAATAATTTAAACGAGGTTCCAAATAATTTCATTTACAAGTTGTTTAAACGTATAAATTCCAAGATTAGGTTGGTAATAAGATTAACAATAAAACATGAACTAGGGTTTCAAATGGAATTGAGAGTTTAATAATAAATCATTTAGGTTTAATAAAGATAATTTAAATCAATTAAGACCAATAATAATTGAAAATGTCTTAACAATTTAAGTTATTGATTTTATAGAAATTAAGTATAATATGTGAAAAGAAAATAATTAATTTAAAAATTAACTATTTAAATAATCATTTTATAAGGTTTTGAGATTTTAAATAATTTATTATAAAGTTTTAAAAACTTAAAGCAATTTATATTGTTTTATAATTTTCAAGAATTTAAATAAAAGTTAACGAATAACTTCATTAATGATATAACATGCTCAAATGATTAGATAATAACATATTATTCACATAATTTTTAACAACTACTTGAAGAATTAGTTATTACACAAAAGAATTTATAACGTTTTAAAATAAAACTCCATTTAAAATATCGTGATTAAACGATAAAATTTTAAGGACAGTTCGAGTCACTACAATTTTGTTAATTATTTAAATTCTATGTTAATAATTCAAAAATAACCTTAAAATGTTTTATTACAAAGGTTTTTAATTGTTTAGTATTTTAAAATATTACTAAAAACTATTTGACAACTTAAAATATATTTAAAGGTTAAAAAAATATTTTTCTATATTATTAAAAATTTTCTAAAGTTGATTTAAGGCTTAAAAAAGCCATTTTAAAAAAAATATGGGGGTGCCCGGGGTCGAACCCGGGACCTCCAGTTAGAATGTGTGTGGGGAACCAGTGAACCAAGGCTCTCAGCCGCGGTTTATTTTGGTTTCAAATTTTTATAAGCTAAGATTAAGAAATTCCCCCAAATCACATAAACCCTAAATCAAATTCAATCTAATTGAAACATAAAACGGTAATCATTACTGAAATAGACTGGGGCTTTTGTTCCCATGTATAATCGAATGTACAGATGGTTTTAGTTACCCGAATTGAAGTTTAACACAACAAGATTGAATGAAGAACAATCGCGACCCGAATGTTGTAGTCTTCGAATGCAAAAGATGATAATAATCTAATTAGTTGCGCAGGAAACTTCTACGAGACTCAAAGGTTGAAAGCCCTTTATCAATTTCAGAATTTGAGGGTTGGATGGTGGTTTGCGAGTGTGGAACAGGTCGCGATGCAGGTGATTGATCGAGTTCGAAGTTTGGGTGCGTATCAAGTGCAATTGAAGGTTGAATTGATTATAGATTGTTAGATGGTTGATTATGTGAAGTTAATTTGGTTATTAATATGATTCACTGCTCAAACGGCTATGAAGTTTAATGCCATCGGTTACTAGCTTGTTGAGGTTCATAACCGACTTGTAAATGCCATTGAACGTGCATCCATGTTCGAGTCAGGTAGATGAAGCGATTTGGGATGGTTTGAGTGGTGAAATTGATTGTTTCCAGGCGTTTTGGGGCTCGCCGGACTTCGGCCGGAGCGTGGCCGGAGTCCACGCCGGAATTACGGGGATAAAGGATGGTTTTGACAATGTTACACTTTGACCCCTTGAAGTTTTTTTGTTATTATTTTATGCACAAACTTAAGTGTTAAAGTTTCTAAATTAACAAAATGGCCCCTTAAATTTAATCAAACTTTAAGTTTTATATACTTTAACTTTCTAACTGATAAAATTTATTATTATTATTATTATTTTTATTATTATTATTATTATTACTATATTATTATTATTATTATTATTATTATTATTATTATTATAACAATTATCATTATAATCTTTCGAGTTTAAGGATTTAAAAGACAAATTAAAGTAATGAGCATAAGTAACCCACGAGTTCTATATTTAGGCAACAATAGTGCTTACAAGATTAAACGACATTAATTTTAATTAACGTAAAAATACAGGATGTTACAGTCTCCACAACTTAAAAATTTCGTTCCGAAATTAAGAATGAACTTAAATGAACAAAAGGAGTTATAATGAAAGGTAAGTGTACAACGGCCTGATAGACGTTTGATTACGGATGAGATGTTTTCAATTTATGGAACCTTACAAGTCTTTTGACATAATGCATACCAATTTGAACTTTTCCAGTGAAATATAAGACGCTTTGAAATTTGGCATATGGAACGTTGAAAGACGATGACGAGTGTGGTGGTATATTAGACAACATCTAGAACATATTTACGTAATAAAGTGATGACTTGAAATCAATGAAAAGACTATCAATTGTAAGAAAGGTTAACCGTCGGAATTTAAGAATCCCACACGTCACCGAAACGATCTTAACGCATATCCTGTGAATATATATTGCTCCTTTGACCAAACCGTCGGTCTAAGAATAATACGATATGCGAAGATTTTGGAATGAGTTCACAACGATGACTAGAAACATTGCTAATAGCAGGAAAATGAATCGATCATTAAAATTAACGATCGATATTTACCCACATACCACGGTATACGACTATTTGAAACCGCTACAAGTCAATGTAACATCTTGTATTTTTGGTTATCTAATAGTTAATCTCGTTTATTCTTGTATGGACTATTAATAACTTTTCATGAAACTTGTGGGTGGTTGTGTTTATCTATTATAGTCTTAATCATTTAATGTAAAAGATTATAGTTTATCTTTTGAATTGAACATAAAAAATAATAATGGTAAATAATATCTATAATAAAAATAATAACAACGTTAGTAATAAAAATATTAATAATAATAACAATAATAAATGATAACTATAATGATAATAACTTATAAAGAATTATTAAACTTAAAAATGTTAAAACTTAAAGTAATAAAGTTGAGGGGGGGTGTTTTGTCATTTTAGAAACTTAATATGGGAGTTTTTACATAAAATAATAAACATTTATAATTTGAGGGGCTAATTGTGTAATTTTTGAAAAACCAAATTACTTCCCCCGTAAAAACCGGTGACCGGCTCCGGCCACCGCCGGCTTTTTTCCCCGTGAACTCCGGCAGCCCTAAAACCCTTTAAAACGTCAATTTACGAACCTAAAACCGTTTCCAATCGATTCATGGGCATGATTCGACACTAGAGGTGTGTAATAATCGAGTTTAATCGAGTTAAAGCTTCGGTTTCAGGCTTGAAACATTCTATTAAACTTGCTTTCAATCATCGGACCGTTTGTGCATTAAGATCAATAATAATCAAATTAATTGAACCCACACAACATCTAACCGTTTCTACTCGATTCCTATGTACAATTTCAGTCTAAACACCTGAAATCATCGCACATAGAACCCTATTCCATCGCGAAACTGAGTCTGACTGAACTCCAGTCTTCGAACGTTTATCTTCTAATTAGTTGAGGGCTTAGAACCGTGAGCATCACTCGAAGATTCACACAAGTTTAATTTGGTTAACATCAGCAATTGCACCTTGAACGAATTCAAGCCTCGGTCGCAACTCGTCTGCAAGTGTTCTTATCTGCATAAACATCGAATCGGGTAATTAATTGTGTCCGTAGACTTGAAATCACATGGGGAATCAAAGCCCCATGTTCATTCACGAAAACAGTATCGTTTCGATCTTCGATTTTGGGTTTGATCAATCTAGGGTTCTAAGGAAATTGGGGATTTCTGTGTTTATTGTATTTAGCTTTTTAAGGCAGAGTTTTAAACGCGGCTGGATGCCTTGGTTCACTGGTTCCCCACTCACATTCCGAATTAGAGGTCCCGGGTTCGAACCCGGCGACCTCCAATTCAATTGTTTTTGGCTTTTCAGCCTTTAAAAAAATATATAAAATTTTCTAAAAATTATAAAAGAGATTTTGTAAACTTTGGTTATTTTTAAAGCTATCCTATTATTTTTCTACAAATTATCACTTTAAACACCTTAACAATTTTCTTATAAATAAAATTTAACAAAGTTATTTTTATAAGAATAGACTTTATATAATATTGGTAAATCATGTAATTATTATTTAAATACTATACAATTAAGGATTAAATATGATAATTAGAATTTATATATTTTATAATTAACCTTCACAAATTGTTATAAAGGATTTAATTCCTTAAAATTGGATACATGACATTTTCTCTTAGATTAAGCATATATATGATCTCTCTAACCAACGTCATTTAAAAACCCTCAAAATACCAATTTGAAACCTAGTCTACCTCGTTTAACTATTAGTTATATTAAATTGTAACCTTGTATATATATACTTGTTTTAGGTGCGTTGTGAAGGTCTACGTTGAACGTTGCTTGTTATTATTCGTGTTAATCATCAATATATATTATTTGATGATATGAGTACTTCCATACCCCTTTTTCATATTTTTACACTTTAAGGTGGAACATGTTATCCTATTATCTTTACACTTGCACACATTTTTGAGACTTGTAAACGTTATGGCAATTCCTCATGTAAGTTGTGGTTAGTTGGACTTTTTGTGATTACCATGTTATGGCACTATATGTACAATCATTAACTATTGCTAGCCCAGTGAAGTCATAGATCTATGGGCAAGACAAGCCTGCTTTGGTTGATCCAAGTACACTTAACTGATCGTATATACTTTAAACATTTGAGACTTGTAAAATTTTGTCGAGGTTTGATTGTTGCATTGTTCATGACATCCCTAATCACTATGTTCACTAACTTATGACTTGAATTGCCATCTTTTATATATGATATGTATTTAAAACTATGGAATGTTCACCAACATTATTGTTGACCTCTTTATTTTTAACATGTTTCAGGAAATGCCCAAGTTTGATTATCTACACATTGAAGCTTGCACATCTAGGAATGGACCTAGATTAAAAAATAAAATAGGATGAATTGTTACGTTTTATGTTACGTTTTTATATCCTTTGAGACTTATATTTGTAATGTGACAAATGAAATTTATGTGTAAAATATATTTGGGTTATTAATAGCGTTATGTGGCTATGAACGATCTTAACTCTCACTCCTCGATGTTTCCGCCGTCAAGGTTGGGGTGTGACAGATTGGTATCAGAGCCCATAACTATTGAGATCTAGGTTATTAGAAATGGTGACCTAGCTATAGTATGCATGAACCTTATAGAATTATATTTCAATCTTGTAACTTAATATACTTTTCATGCTACATAATGCTATGCCTCTTATGTGCAATTTGATGCCTTAGCATAGGATTACTAAGCATTGTTATTTGTCTCCCTAAACTTAACTTTGACTCTTTGGCTCTCCCCGAACACGAACTCTCTTAATCTTATTCTCGTCGACACATGGAATCTTATGTTTATGTTATGACTTGGATCTTTAGACGTTACGTCTATCTATATAAATCTCATCAAGGTTTTGATTCTATGAACCTAAGAAATATTGTGTGACACATAGACACCCGTATCCTGGTTTTCCTGGCAAAAGGCCCTCGGGCTAAGGCAAGCATATCGCATAAATCCTACGGGACTAGTTATGCTTACCTGGGGATTTCTGGGATGAGTGATAAACTATGGTCAACATACACAAATTTCCAAGGTAAATGGGTCAATTCACCTTGACGTGTCAACGTTTTCAAATGGTAATGCAGTACCAAATGGAAACATCCCGTATACCTTAAAAACCCTTAGCTTATCTTTGTTAAACTACTATCCTCTGTTATCCCCGCTCCTGTAACTAACTCATTTTTTTATATATTCAGCATGTCTCGTCACCATGGAAAGCGTGGAAGTTCCGACCGTAAGCTGGCTGCCATGATTGCACGACAAATGGCTGCCGTTCTCCCGACTATGGTGGCTGAACTCAATCACACTAATGGCTAATAGCAACAACAACATCAATGGGAATAATAGTGGTGCTAATGGAGATAATAGCAACAATCAAAATGAGAACAATCAACAAGGGAACAACCGTACTTGCACCTTCAAACACTTTAACTCGTGCAAACCCACTAGCTTTAGTGGAAAAGAAGGAGCCACTGGACTTCTCGAGTGGTTTGAAAGTATGGAGAATACGTTCATTGTTAGCGAGTGTCCCAACGAGTTCAAGTTCCGCTATGCCACAAGTGTTCTTCAACAACGAGCACTCACATGGTGGAATAGTGAGAAGAGAACCGTGGAACTGAGGCTGCTTTGGCCTTGTCCTGGGAGGAGTTCAAGGAGGTTATGATTCAAAAGTTTTGTCCAAGGAGCGAGTTACAAAAGCTGGAGGAGGAATTCTGGAATCTCAAACAGATGGTGGGAATCATTTGGCTTATTCCACCCGACATCATGAGTTGAGTATGCTTCTACCTCACATGGTGGACACCATGCCCCATAACATTGAAAAGTTTATCAAGGGGGTGCCACCTCAAATTCAAGATGCTGTGGTGGGTAGTAGGCCCACAACCTTGGAGGAGGCGATTACTATCACTGCACAGCTCACTGAGAATCATATAAGAGCTGGCACGATGTCGGCAAAGGGCTCCAAGGCTATAGCGAAGGTGACACCTGAGGCAACAAAGGAGGTAAAGGCCGAGTCATCTTCTCAAAACAGGAAGCGTAAGTTCACCTGACACGCAACTACGCTGTGACCGCCCCAATGCTCCCCAAAAACAAATGGTGGTTGCAAATCAAGCTCCCATGGCTAAAGTTTATGCTGGGCCACATCCTATGTGTAATACGTGCAAGTACCATCATTCAAGCAACATGCCATGCCGAGTCTGCTCGCTGTGTGGAAAGTATGGTCATTTGGTGGCTACTTGTCTTCGTGCACCAAATAACACTACCATGCTTACCAACCGAACCTGCTACAACTGTGGCGAGGCTGGCCATATTCGCCCTCAATGTCCTCGCAATGCAGGAACTGTGCCACCGGCTCGTGGAAGGGCTTTCAACATCAACTTAACCAAGCGCAAGCCAACAACGACATGGTGAATGGTACGTCGTTAAATTTTTTTTTCTAGTCCTTTTCTTGATTTGCAAAAAAAAATTTCTATCTATGTTCATCATATCAATAATAGGTTGTTACCAAACAGGCATGTATCTTGTAAATAATCATTATGCATCTGTGTTGTTTGATTCGGGTGCCGATAGGAGTTTCGTGTCCTTGGAATTCGAACCTATACTTTCTAAACCGCGTGCAAAACTGGAGAGATCTTTCACGGTCGAGGTTGCCGATGGAAAATCTATTGTCGTTGATGTCGTGATACGCGACTGCACCTTGAGCCTTACGAACACGAGTTCTCCGTCGACCTTATTCCTATGCAATTGGGAAGCTTTGATGTTATCATTGGCATGGATTGGTTAGCCAAGCACCGTGCGGAAATTCTATGTTTCGAGAAGTGTATCCGAATTCCGTTACCGACTGGAGATACTTTGAAGGTCTTTGGGGAGAAATCATCCCAAAGACTCAAACTCATGTCTTGTATCAAGGCCCGCAAGTGCTTAAGTAAAAACTACATGGCTTTCATGGCATATGTAGTTAATACGAAAGCCAAGGGTAAGGAGTTGAAGGACATTCTGTTGTGCGAGACTTTCCCGAAGTTTTTCCCGAAGATTAAAGGGTTACCTCCCGTGCGAGAAGTTGAGTTCAAGATTGATTTAATCCCTGGCGCAAACCCTGTGGCTAAATCGCCTTATCGTCTTGCACCTTCTGAAATGCAAGAGCTCGCTAGTCAACTGCAAGAGTTGACCGATAGGGTTTTATTCGCCCTAGTTCATCACCGTGGGGCGCACCTGTACTATTTGTGAAGAAGAAGGATGGTTCATTCGTATGTGCATCGATTACTGCGAACTCAACAAGCTTACTATAAAAAACCGATACCCTCTTCCTCGAATCGATGACCTCTTCGACCAACTTCAAGGAGCAACTCAATTCTCGAAGATCGATCTACGTTCTGGGTATCATCAATTACGGGTTCATGATGATGACATTCCAAAGACCGCTTCCGTACTCGATATGGACACTACGAGTCATGGTCATGCCTTTTGGCCTGACCAATGCGCCTGCTGTGTTCATGGATCTCATGAATCGAGTATGTAAACCGTATTTGGATAAATTCGTGATCGTGTTTATTGATGACATCCTTATTTATTCAAAGACAAAAATCGATCACGAGACACACTTGCGACAAGTACTTGGACTTTTGAAGAAGGAGCAATTATACGCCAAGCTTTCCAAGTGTGAATTTTGGTTGGAGGAAGTTCAATTCCTAGGGCATGTGGTGAATAGCCAAGGAATTCACGTGGATCCTGCTAAAATTGAAGCTGTGAAGAATGGTGTGTTCCCACAACCCAACCGAGGTTCGTTCTTTCCTGGGTTTAGCGGGATACACCGTAGGTTCATAGAAAATTTCTCGAAGATGGTAAACCATTACGGCGCTAACCCAAAGAATCGACTTTTTGAATGGGGACCCGAGCAAGAGAGGCTTTCGAGACATTGAAACGCAAGTTGTGTAATGCTCCTATTCTCACACTACCGATGGAAACGACGACTTTACTGTATATTGTGATGCTTCTAATCAAGGTCTTGGTTGTGTTCTCATGCAACGAGGCAAAGTTATAGCATACGCGTCGAGACAATTGAAGGTTCATGAAGTTAACTACACAACGCATGATCTTGAACTTGGTGCTATGGTTTTTGCATTGAAGATTTGGCGACACTACTTATATGGGACGCAATGCATAGTCTACACCGATCATAAGAGTCTCCAACACGTGTTCAATCAAAAGGATCTCAACATGAGACAAAGACGTTGGATTGAGTTGATTAGTGACTACGACTGCGACATTCGCTATCATCCTGGAAAGGCGAATGTTGTAGCCGACGCACTAAGTCGCAAGGTCCACAACAAGACTGTCTCACTTCAAGAAATCCGAGATCGAAGGCAATGGTTTGATACGTTAGGAGAATTTGATACCGAGATTCACGTGGATGTCAACGAGACTACTATCATGCTCCAAAACATAAGGATCGATAGTGACCTCGACTTATGCATTCGCGAGGCTCAACAAGCGGCACTAACTGACGAAGGAAAAGATGAAGATTTGATGACTAACGTACGGTCACAATTGGAGACAAAACCGAACGGCATGTGGTATTTCTTGAATCGACTCTGGATCCCGAATCGCGACAACCTTCGGCACTTTATTATGAACGAAGCTCATCAAACCCGATATTCCGTTCATCCTGGCTCCGATAAGATGTACATGGACCTGCGTGGTCAATATTGGTGGCCTGGAATGAAGAAAGATATCGCGTCTTATGTTTCTAAGTGTCTCACGTGTGCAAGGGTCAAAGCCGAGCATCAACGACCAAGTGGGTTACTTGAGCAACCTGAAATTCCTATGTGGAAATGGGAACATATATCCATGGATTTCATAACCAAGTTACCTCGTACACCTCGTGGTCATGATAGTATTAGGGTCATCGTTGACCGTTTGACCAAGACAACACATTTCATACCCATACGAGATACGTACAAAGTTTCAAGGCTAGCCCGAATCTATGTTGATGAAATTGTGAGTTGTCATGGCGTGCCCTTACACATCATTTCCGATCGAGATGCCCGTTTCACTTCGCACTTCTGGTCTTCGATGCAAGAACTCTTGGGAACTCAATTGGATTTAAGTACGGCTTACCATCCTCAAACCGATGGTCAAACCGAACGAACAATCCAAACCCTCGAGGATCTGCTACGTCTTTGTGTCCTTGATTTTGGTGGTGATTGGGATACGCATTTACCGCTCGCGGAATTTTCGTATAACAATAGTTATCACTCAAGTATTAAGATGGCACCATTCGAGGCGTTGTATGGTCGTAAATGTCGTTCTCCTATCTGTTGGACTGACATTGGGGAAAATCTTATCACTGGTCTGGAACTTATTCAGGAAACGACTGACAAAGTTTTCAAAATTCGAAATAACCTTGAAGTGGCTAGAAGTCGCCAAAAGAGTTATGCCGATAAAAGACGCAAACCATTGGAGTTTCAAGTCGACGACATGGGGCTTCTTAAAGTCTTTCCATGGAAGGGTGTTGTACGTTTTGGGAAGAAGGGTAAGTTAGCCCCACGATTTGTAGGACCTTTCAAGATTTTGAAAAGAATTGGGAAAGTGGCTTACAAACTGGAGTTACCTTCTGAACTTAGCGGAGTTCATCCTGTCTTTCATGTCTCAAACCTGAGGAAGTGCTTGACTGATGAAAACTTGCATGTTCCACTAGAGGAAATTCAAGTTGATGAGTCATTACACTTTGTTGAGAAGCCTGTTGAGATTATGGATCGCACCCTGAAGAGACCCGAACACTACCACACCTATCGTTAAAGTTCGTTGGGAAAACAAACGTGGAGCTGAGTTCACTTGGGAGCGTGAGGATCATATGAAGAAGAGATACCCGCATTTGTTCTCTTAGCTTATTCTTAATTCGGGACGAAATTCTTTTAAGTTGGGGAGACTGTAACATCTTGTTTTTTGGTTATCTAATAGTTAATCTCGTTTATTCTTGTATGGACTATTAATGATTTTCATGAAACTTGTGGGTGGTTGTGTTTATCTATTAATAGTCTTAATCTTTTAATGTAAAAGATTATAGTTTATCTTTTGAATTGAACATAAAAATAAATAATAATGGTAAATAATATCTTATAATAAAAATAATAACAACGTTAGTAATAAAATATATTAATAATAATAACAATAATAATGATAACTATAATGATAATAACTTATAAAGAATTATTAAACTTAAAAATGTTAAAACTTAAAGTAATAAAGTTGAGGGGGGGTGTTTTGTCATTTTAGAAACTTAATATGGGAGTTTTTACATAAAATAATAAACATTTATAATTTGAGGGGCTAATTGTATAATTTTTGAAAAACCAAATTACTTCCCCCGTAAAACCGGTGACCGGCTCCGGCCACCGCCGGCTTTTTTTCCCCGTGAACTCCGGCAGCCCTAAAACCCTTTAAAACGTCAATTTACGAACCTAAAACCGTTTCCAATCGATTCATGGGCATGATTCGACACTAGAGGTGTGTAATAATCGAGTTTAATCGAGTTAAAGCTTCGGTTTCAGGCTTGAAACATTCTATTAAACTTGCTTTCAATCATCGGACCGTTTGTGCATTAAAGATCAATAATAATCAAATTAATTGAACCCACACAAACATCTAACCGTTTCTACTCGATTCCTATGTACAATTTCAGTCTAAACACCTGAAATCATCGCACATAGAACCCTATTCCATCGCGAAACTGAGTCTGACTGAACTCCAGTCTTCGAACGTTTATCTTCTAATTAGTTGAGGGCTTAGAACCGTGAGCATCACTCGAAGATTCACACAAGTTTAATTTGGTTAACATCAGCAATTGCACCTTGAACGAATTCAAGCCTCGGTCGCAACTCGTCTGCAAGTGTTCTTATCTGCATAAACATCGAATCGGGTAATTAATTGTGTCCGTAGACTTGAAATCACATGGGGAATCAAAGCCCCATGTTCATTCACGAAAACAGTATCGTTTCGGTCTTCGATTTTGGGTTTGATCAATCTAGGGTTCTAAGGAAATGGGGATTTCTGTGTTTATTGTATTTAGCTTTTTAAGGCAGAGTTTTAAACGCGGCTGGATGCCTTGGTTCACTGGTTCCCCACTCACATTCCGAATTAGAGGTCCCGGGTTCGAACCCGGCGACCTCCAATTCAATTGTTTTTGGCTTTTCAGCCTTTAAAAAAATATATAAAATTTTCTAAAAATTATAAAAAGAGATTTTGTAAACTTTGGTTATTTTTAAAGCTATCCTATTATTTTTCTACAAATTTATCACTTTAAACACCTTAACAATTTTCTTATAAAATAAAATTTAACAAAGTTATTTTTATAAGAATAGACTTTATATAATATTGGTAAATCATGTAATTATTATTTAAATACTATACAATTAAGGATTAAATATGATAATTATAGAATTTATATATTTTATAATTAACCTTCACAAATTGTTATAAAGGATTTAATTTCCTTAAAATTGGATACATGACATTTTCTCTTAGATTACATATATATGATCTCTCTAACCAACGTCATTTAAAAACCCTCAAAATACCAATTTGAAACCCTAGTCTCGTTTAACTATTAGTTATATTAAATTGTAACCTTGTATATATATACTTGTTTTAGGTGCGTTGTGAAGGTCTACGTTGAACGTTGCTTGTTATTATTCGTGTTAATCATCAATTATATATTATTTGATGATATGAGTACTTCCATACCCCTTTTTCATATTTTTACACTTTAAGGTGGAACATGTTATCCTATTATCTTTACACTTGCACACATTTTTGAGACTTGTAAACGTTATGGCAATTCCTCATGTAAGTTGTGGTTAGTTGGACTTTTTGTGATTACCATGTTATGGCACTATATGTACAATCATTAACTATTGCTAGCCCAGTGAAGTCATAGATCTATGGGCAAGACAAGCCTGCTTTGGTTGATCCAAGTACACTTAACTGATCGTATATACTTTAAACATTTGAGACTTGTAAAATTTTGTCGAGGTTTGATTGTTGCATTGTTCATGACATCCCTAATCACTATGTTCACTAACTTATGACTTGAATTGCCATCTTTTATATATGATATGTATTTAAAACTATGGAATGTTCACCAACATTATTGTTGACCTCTTTATTTTTAACATGTTTCAGGAAATGCCCAAGTTTGATTATCTACACATTGAAGCTTGCACATCTAGGAATGGACCTAGATTAAAAATAAAATAGGATGAATTGTTACGTTTTATGTTACGTTTTTATATCCTTTGAGACTTATATTTGTAATGTGACAAATGAAATTTACGTGTAAAATATATTTGGGTTATTAATAGCGTTATGTGGCTATGAACGATCTTAACTCTCACTCCTCGACGTTTTCGCCGTCAAGGTTGGGGTGTGACATCAATTCTCTCGACCCGTTATCCCACATAAATCAAATTGAATTTTAGTCAATCGGTCTATAATGCACCAATTGTCATCATGACAGCTAAGATAAGAGGCACTTAGTGAATGAAAAGTTAAACAGGATCCATAGGATCACGAATGTTAGGTCTTGTCATATGTGAAGGTAAGACACTCGGATACAACCAAGTTACGTCTTTTCCTTTATGCCAAACCCATGACTACAGTTACGAAGTTTTATGAACCTCCACATCACAATGTAAGTAATAACGATCTTGTTAGTCAAAACCAAGATAGAGTTTTAAAGATTTCCAAGGTTAAGGGTTCAAAAGTGATTCAAGAAGTAACGCAAACAATAAGACATGCATTTGTACCCATGTTTTGCAAGGTAACAAATTTCCAAATATTGATTGCATACGTAATTCATCAACCCATAAGTACAGTCGAGAACATTCGTATGACTAGAAAGACGTAACCACAAGTTGATAATGTCTTTATTTAGTAGAAAGATTGTTTAAGAAGACTACCATCACACCAGCATGTGTTGATGATATCTTAAAATGAAAGTTGATAATAGGGAATAAATGGTTCGATATAGCTAGATCAATTCAAAACATAAGGATAAAGGGAAAGAAATCATTTTAAGAATTTAAATGCTCCAAGCTTGAAATCAAAATCAACCTAGAGCGAACAGGTCTCCTTTCAAGTTCAGGGATCATGCTTTGGCTTGATAGGTCGAAACTCTAACATTGTTTCACCCTACAAGTTAGTACATGTTTCTCGTCACTTGATTACAAACTTGGTAAGTTGGAGGTCAAGAAATGAGAATAGTCATCAAGGTGTGGTTTCCACTCCTAACTTGATGGTGTATTCCAAGGTATGACCACTAACTTACCAATCAAAAAGTTCGATCCCAACTCCTTGTTGAGGATCCACAGAAATAAGACGAGGTAACTCACCGTTAAGGTAAGGGAAATCACTCCTATCTTAACAGTGAAGTTTTACAAAAGCAAAATATAATAAGATGAACTTCTTCATCAAAATCCAGAACTCACTCCTACTTTGATGAAGTCGTCTCATTTGAACAAATACAATTCATAAAAAGGATATTATCATCAAGATATGGAATTCACGCCTATCTTAATGATTGAATTTCATAATAGCAAGAAAACAATCGAAGATTGACATTTGTCACCAAAGTACGGGTTTCAATCCTGTTTTGGTGAGATCATGTCATTTGTGAAATGCCATTCCAAAGAAAATAATTGAAGTCAATCCTCAGGATAAGGAAATCACCCCGATCCAGAGGATGAAATTTTATAAATCACAATCGGAAACCATTTACCGAAACAAATAGAGAATCATCAAAGTAAGGGAATCACCCCTGTTTTGATGAGTTAGAATCATTTAGGAAATACGTGTGTTCTTAGTCATAGGTTGACTTGCAAACTCTTGTATCTCCCACGGTACAAACGGTACAAAGTTTGACTTAACAATGAAAGGAAAAGAATATCAATTAGAAATCTGGAAATTTCAAGTTACATCAATGTAACAAGGAAAAAAAAATATCATGCTTACAAGCTTAAGATCAAAGTTCGAGATAGCAGAATTCGTTATGATGGTGCTCAAATCTTGAATAATTTAAATCAAGAAGGCAAAATCAATGACAAGAATGATTCAACACCACGACGAGATGTGAACATTCGATTCACAATCGAAGGAAATACATGAACTCCTCAAGACATGAGGTCAACCATAACCTTATTGAAGACACGCGTACTTATAAGTGATCACTCATCTCAAGGGTTTCGAGTCAAGTAAATGGATTTAATAATCGAGTCAAATCACCATTTACACTTTGCATAGACAAAGTATCCCGAGATGTAGGAATTCCACCTACAGCATTTCATGTTTTAGTTATGGGACACATCCTTAAGAAGACTTGAGAACCATAAGTAACGGTTTAAATTTGTGAAGGCCATTCGGTTTAGATTCCTAATATCTTTGGACATATTGAGAGTCATGCACACGTTGGTCAAAGTAGAAATAGATACATGAAACGCCCTACGTGTAGCGATGTTTAAATGTAGGAGTTGAAATGTAGAATGGGTTCAATATTAACAGGAACATTATATATGTTAAAAATGAGAAGATATTAAAACTTTGGTGAAAAACCAGTTCAAGAAAATCAAGGATTTTTAAGATACAAAGAGGATGGTTCCATTGGGTAACGCATTACCATTTGGAATCGTTGACACGTCAAGGTAAATTGACCCATTTGACTTAGAGATTTGTGTATATTGACCATAGTTTATCACTCATCCCAGAAATCCCCAGGTAAGCATAACTGGTCTCGCAATGAGATTTATACGATATGCTTGCCTTAGCCCGAAGGCCTTTTGCCAGGAAATCTAGAATACAGGTGTCTATTTGTCACACATATTTCTTTGGTTCATGGAATCAAAACTTGATGGGATTTATATAGATTAGACATAACGTCTAAAGATCCAAATCATAAGCATAAGCGTAAGTTCCACGTGTTGACTAGAATAAGATTAAGAAGTTTTATTTGTCGGGGAGAATCAAAGAGTTAAAGTTAAGTTTAGGGAGACAAGTAACTAAGTTTAAGCATACATAAGGCAATCCTATGCTAGGGCATCAAGTTGCACAAAAGGCATAGCATTATGTAGCATACAAACAACATGTAAACACAAAGGTATAAGGATCTTTCTATGAGGTTCATGCAACTATAGTCTAGGTCACCATTTCTAATAACCTAAATCTATAGTTATGGGCTCTGATACCAATCTGTCACACCCCAACCTTGACGGCGGAAACGTCGAGATGTGAGGGTTACGATTGTTCACAGCCACATAACGCTATTTATTAAATCAAAATATATTAATCATAAGATTCAATATAACATTACAAGCAAAAGTTTCAACAAAGAATACATCATGTACAATTGCTACAAATATCATGATCATCCATTTTATCTCTAGGTCCAATCCTAGATGTGATAAGCTTCAAAGAGTAGAACACATACTTGGGGTATTCCTGAAACATGTTAAAAATAAAAGGTCAACATAAAAATATTGGTGAGCATTCCATAGTTTTTAATACATAGATTATATAAAAGATGGCAATTCAAGTCATAAGTTAGTGAATAAAGTGATTAGGGATGTTATGAACAATGCAACAATCAAACCTCGACAAAGTTTTACAAGTCTCAAACGTTTACAAGATTATACGATCAGCTAAGTGTACTTGGATCAACCAAAGGAGGCTTGTCTTGCCCATAGATCTATGACTTCGCTGGACTAGCAATAGTTAATGATTGTACATATAACGCCATAACATGGTAACCACATTAAGTTCAACTAATCACAACTTTGCATGATGAATTGCCATAACGATTACAAGTCTCAAATAAGTTTACAAGTGCAATGATAATAAGTTAACATGTTTCACCCCAAAGTGTGAAAATAAGCAAAAAGGGGTATGGAAATACTCACCTTGATATAAGTATTACAAGATGAAATAAAGATTAAGGATAATCCAAAGTAATCCCAAGTATTCATTACAAGGCACCTAAAATATGTATTACAAGATGAAGATTAAGGTTAATATATTGATTAATGTTTAAATAGAATTAGGGTTTCCATAGTTTTAGGGTTTTGATGAGTAATTATGTTTATAATGATGATGATAATAATTTAAACGAGGTTCCAAATGATTTCATTTACAAGTTGTTTAAACGTATAGATTCCAAGATTAGGTTTGGTAATAAGATTAACAATAAAACATGAATTAGGGTTTCAAATGGAATTTGGGAGTTTAATAATAAATCATTTAGGTTTAATAAAGATAATTTAAATCAATTAAGACCAATAATAATTGAAAATGTCTTAACAATTTAAGTTATTGATTTTATAGAATTAAGTATAATATGTGAAAAGAAAATAATTAATTTAAAAATTAACTATTTAAATAATCATTTTATAAGGTTTTGAGCTTTTAAATAATTTATTATAAAGTTTTAAAAACTTAAAGCAATTTATATTGTTTTATAATTTCCAAGAATTTAAATAAAAGTTAACGAATAACTTCATTAAATGATATAACATGCTCAAATGATTAGATAATAACATATTATTCACATAATCATTTTAACAACTACTTGAAGAATTAGTTATTTATCATTTAGATTTATAATTTAATATAATTTGAAACATAATATAGTTTTATTACACAAAAGAATTTATAACGTTTTAAAATAAAACTCCATTTAAAATATCGTGATTTAAACGATAAAATTTTAAGGACAGTTCGGGTCACTACTATTTTGTTAATTATTTAAAATCTATGTTAATAATTCAAAAATAACCTTTAAAATGTTTTATTACAAAGGTTTTTAATTGTTTATTTTTAAATATTACTAAAAACTATTTGACAACTTAAAATATATTTAAAGGTAAAAAAAATATTTTTCTATATTATTAAAAATTTTCTAAAGTTGATTTAAGGCTTAAAAAAGCCATTTTAAAAAAATATGGGGTGCCCGGGGTCGAACCCGGGACCTCCAAGTTAGAATGTGTGTGGGGAACCAATGAACCAAGGCTCAGCCGCGGTTTATTTTGGTTTCAATTTTTATAAGCTAAGATTAAGAAATTCCCCCAAATCACATAAACCCTAAATCAAATTCAATCTAATTGAAACATAAAACGGTAATCATTACTGAAATAGACTTGGGGCTTTTGTTCCCCATGTATAATCGAATGTACAGATGGTTTTAATTACCCGAATTGAAGTTTAACACAACAAGATTGAACGAAGAACAATCGCGACCCGAATGCTGTAGTCTTCGAAATGCAAAAGATGATAATAATCTAATTAGTTGCGCAGGAAACTTCCACGAGACTCAAAGGTTGAAAGCCCTTTATCAATTTCAGAATTTGAGGGTTGGATGGTGGTTTGCGAGTGTGGAGCAGGTCGCGATGCAGGTGATTGATCGAGTTTGAAGTTTGGGTGCGTACAAGTGCAATTGAAGGTTGAAATTGATTATAGATTGTTAGATGGTTGATTATGTGAAGTTAATTTGGTTATTAATATGATTCACTGCTCAAACGGCTATGAAGTTTAATGCCATCGGTTACTAGCTTGTTTGAGGTTCATAACCGACTTGTAAACGCCATTGAACGTGCATCCATGTTCGAGTCAGGTAGATGAAGCGATTTGGGATGGTTTGAGTGGTGAAATTGATTGTTTCCAGGCGTTTTGGGGCTCGCCGGACTTCGGCCGGAGCGTGGCCGGAGTCCACGCCGGAATTACGGGGATAAAGGATGGTTTTGACAATGTTACACTTTGACCCCTTGAAGTTTGTTTTGTTATTATTTTATGCACAAACTTAAGTGTTAAAGTTTCTAAATTAACAAAATGGCCCCTTAAATTTAATCAAACTTTAAGTTTTATATACTTTAACTTTCTAACTGATAAAATTTATTATTATTATTATTATTATTATTATTATTATTATTATTATATTATTATTACTATTATTGTTATTATTATTATAACATTATCATTATAATCTTTCAAGTTTAAGGATTTAAAAGACAAATTAAAGTAATGAGCATAAGTAACCCACGAGTTCTATATTAGGCAACAATAGTCCTTACAAGATTAAACGACATTAATTTTAATTAACGTAAAAATACAGGATGTTACACTGTGGGTTTTTGGTCGAAGGTTTCAAAGAAAGGACAAAAGGGATTTTGCCCTAATTTTGGTTGATCATAAGTTTCAAAGAAGAAAAACAACTATGTATTTCCTAGTTTGTTTGGTTTAAAAGTCAAGAGAAAATAAAATGGTCTGTGAACCACCAAGGAAAAAGAAAAGAAATTTGAAGCTTATTATTTATCTTTCTTGACTATAAAAGTCAAAATCAAAGAAGTTTAAAAATTTGTGAGTTTTTTTCTCCCCTTTCAAGAAAGTGAAAGGATTCAAAAGAAAACCTATCGTAAAAAGAGATTGAAAAACGAGTATTATTCGTGAATTAATTAGAAGGATTCAAGAAAGATTTAGAAAATCAAGTTTGTTTTAGAAGAAAACCAAAGTTAATATGACAGAAGAATCATCAACAGGTTCATACAAAAACGCAATGGTAATACATAAAGATGTGAGTTCATTTTCTCAATTCCAATGTCCCATTTTGAAATCTACAAACTAAACGATATGGTCAATCCGCATGAAAACCATACTTCAGACAAATGGATTATGGGAAATGATAGAACCTAGTGATAATACGCAACCCGATGAAAAGAAGAATATGACGGCAATTGCATATTTATTTCAAGCATTACCCAAAGATATGATGTTACAAGTTGCAAATTATGAAAGTGCAAAAGAAATTTGGGATGCACTTAAGACAAGACATGTGGGTGTAGATTGAGTACAAAAAGCACGTCTTCAAACACTCAAAATTGAATTTGAGTTACTTAGAATGAAAGAAGAAGACAATATTGATTCATTCACTACAAAGCTTATAATATTGTTACTAGAGAAAGTGATCTAGGATCAATGTTTGATCAACCAACTTTAGTACGCAAACTCCTAAGCTCTATGCCTAAAAGGTTTTTTTCAAATCGTAGCAACTATTGAACAGTTTGTTGATTTAGATTCAACAACTCTAGATGAAATAATTGGAAGATTAAAAGCATTTGAAGAAAGAATAAATTTATTGAATGAAGATCAAGTGGACAATCAAAAAAACTTTTGTTCACCCGTCAAGAAAACAAGTCAAGTCGTGGAAGAGGTAGTTTCCATCCATCACGTGATCGAGGCCATGGTAGATTTAAACAAGAAGAAAGAGGAGAAGCTATGTCACATGAAAACCCTAAAGAAAATAATGATAACTATGAAGGAAGGAAAAGATATCCAAGGAACCAAAACAAATCCACATTTGACAAAAGCAAGATAAGATGTTATAATTGCAGTGATAAGGACACTATGCATCCGAATGTCCTAAATCAAAACATAAAGAAGAAGAATCACATCTCATAATGGAAGATGAAGATCCGATTCTCTTATTAACACAAGTTGAAGAAGATTATACTCAAAATGAATATGAAGAAAAAGGAAAGCTTGTTCGTATTAAAGACAAAGTTCAAGATATCAAAGATGAAGAGAGTTATGATCATATTAAAGCATAAAGATGTTGAAGACATGGATTAAGAAATTAGGGAGGAATGTTAAAAGTATAATATCTTAATCCATACATAGGTGTGTCTAAGTATAGTTAAACTAGAAGGTCGTTTATGTAATTAGTATAAGTTAACTTAGAGTCTAAGTATGTAACATGGTGTATGTATAAGGGTTTAGGGTGTCAAAACCTAAACATGTTAACTACCAATAAAGTACAAATATGTGTCAAGAGTCTGTACATTGTAATCAAACAATCATATCACATACATCATTTGTTCTAAGATTCTCTCAAGTTTCATACACATTCATATTCATATTCAAGAACATATTCAAGAGCCTATCGATCCAAAAGGACCAACAAAGTTCATGTTACAAGGAAATAGTTGGTTTAGGATTAAAACCCTGCCAAAAAGGTAATTTGAATTAAATATTCACCATTGATGAGTATTCTTGCATCAGTGTGCTAAGCATTTAGGTCATAGGTGATGTAAAAAGCAGATGAATCTTACTCATTTTAACTTGGTGGAAGGGACTTTGTTTCCTGTAAGTGCTTTCATCCTTCTATGAGTTGTAATCTCAACTCAGTGGGCGGTGCTTTCATCCTTCCATGCATTAGCAATTAGATTTGTATATTACATTTCAGCATAGTACCACCACTCTCTGTTGTTGGACTAAATGATGCAATAGAGCAGGTCAATGAGGACATTTTGTTGTTTATGTCAACATTTTAATCGTATGAAGAATCTCTGCGTGAACACGCACCACTTCTTTGTAGTCAAGTGAAGGGAACCCTAAAAGATGAAAATTGGGTTTATATGTAGAGGTGGAAGTTTCAACCCATTTAATCATAATTCGGTTGGTTTGTGTAGTGATATCTCGAACAAGACAAATGATATAAAATTAGCTAAAATGGAGACAACGTAGAAATTGGCCAAAATGGTATTTTCAGTGCTTACAACTTGTAAAACCCTAATTTATAATTCTAGAAAAACCAAAGAAAACATTACATTGAGAGTTAATTTTCGCTCAATCCATTTTGACTCATACTAGAAGTGACTTGTTTCAGCACAAGTTTGCTTTGATCCATTTCAAGTTGCCAATTTTGTCACCTCTAATGTTATATATTAAATTTAAATATTAATCTGCATTTTCTTATGTAGATGGACTACAATAAAATATATGTGTTATGTGTTTTATGTACGTCTCCGATTTGGGTTGACCAACCTTGCTATTGGTTTCTGTACTTTTTTTAGAGTTAATCTCGGTTTTGGTCCTTGGATTTTGTAAATAATCTCCACTTGAGTATCAACATTTATTTTGACTCTATTATTGGTCTGAGTTTTGCAAATCTTTTTTATTTTCGTCATTTTGACTAACGGTGTTATCTTTTTTATGTTAAGTTATTGTCAATTTACTAAAATACCCCTCATTCAAAACACCATCTTCTTCTAAACCCTCTTCCAGATTTTTACATAATTTGTTCTATAAACTATGATGCACTCAAACTCATCACCTTTTTCTTCTTTTTCATCAACATTTTTCTTCTTACATCCGCCATTGAGGCACCTATATTGCACCTTCAAAATGCTAAATCAACCCCCACCTAGATCAATTCCAACTCTATACTCGTGGCCCTCCTCGATTCATACTACACTGAGCTATAAGAGCTCATGGAAAAAGCTCTACTGCTTCAAACCCTTGAGGAAATAGTTTTGAATCACAATATCACCATTTTTGCTCTTGAGAATGAAGCTTTGGAGAGAAACATGGATTTGGAGTTCAAAGTGTAAGGTCCCGTTTCCGGAAACCTCATAGTTGGTCAATCACAGCAGTTAAAACATTAAACATTATAATTATACAAACTTAAGCAGCGAAAATAATTTATCAAAAACCATTCATTTCATTTAAACCACTGTTGTTGAGCAATACATCATCGTTTATCTGATTACAAAAGAATTGTTTTACTGCATTATAACACAACAATAACATAAAATACGAATGGATGTCAGTCTTTCCCTGCCGAGTGTCTTCACCCTCGTGCCATCCTCAGCAATAATTACCCGCCAACTGAAAATGTATAAAAGTCAGCGTTGCTGAGTGAGTTCTAGTTTTAAAAGTAATAAAATACTTTCTGTATGTTGTATATGAAAATACTCTTTTCTGTAAAATACAACTCTGTACTGTATATGCGAGCACGCATTAACTATATGAACAGATACTGTTCGTTCCCTTTACTGGATGCCTTGTATGTTCTGTAATTTTTTATCTTTATCTTTTACTTTCTGTATGGACCAATGAGCGATACCCAAACTGTATGCGCGGTGGAAAGCTGGTGATGGGTCATCTATATCCCTTAAAAGGGTCATCTATATCCCTTGAAAGGGTCACCTATATCCCTCGAAAGGGTCATCTATATCCCTCGAAAGGGTTCTGTGTACTGTATACAACGTCGACCCAATCACCCAGGACACGCTGCAAAGGTCCTACCAATCTCAATTGACTGGCCATGTGTGCATAATAGGGTAGCTAACCCGCAACACAGTTGAGCTAACGACAACATGGTCGTGTACCTCCTGTAAGCTTGCAAGACTTGTTAACATCTTATTAATGTTCCTCTTCTTTCTTTTATTGCTCTTTCTCTTTATTATTACAATATACTTTACGTTACGATAATAAATATACCACGTAAAGTCACATACTATAAGTAATAATAATAATAATAATAATAATAATAGCAATAATAATAACAAGGAACAATCATAATCATGCATGGAACATCATCATAAATAAGCCCTAGTCAAACCTCGGTCAAAACCCTAAAAGCACAGACTCTGAAAAATTCTGTAAAAATTTCTAAGTGTCTAGGCGCTTTGACACTATTTGGGCGCATGAGCCCTGTTTGGGCGTTTCATTACTATGTAGGCGCATCAGTCAACACTTAACTGCTTTAACTCTTAGGCGCATGAACAATTCAGGCACATAGGCACTATTCGGGCGTATGAACACTTAGGCGCATGGGTCATTCGGACACATGGACACTTAGGAGCATGGGCCTCTTGGGCGCATGGGCACTATTGGGGCGCATTGCCCTACACTTAGTCGTCCGACTAATATTTCTAGGCGCATGGACCACTGTTCAGGCGCATGGGCTATACTTAAACATTTCTAAGGCAATTTTAGGCGCATGGGCTACTGTTCAGGCGCATGGGTTACAATTAAATCCTTCTAAGGCATTTTCAGGCGCATGAGCCTTATCTAGGTGCATGAACTTTCTGTAAAACAGGTTTCTAGTATGTTTTCAAACCCAATCCTCAAACTCATCTGTTCTAAGCTTAACATGGCTATTCTAAACATGAAAAACCTATAAGCATTCCAGAATCAACATCCAACATGCATATTACATACGGGTAAACATACATAAACATTGAAAATCGTTTTAATACATTTTCAGCCCCAAAGAGAGTTTAAAACAAGTAAAAACCAGGGTCTAGAACTCACCTGGTGCAACTTGGGTGTTTCTTCCTTTCTAACCTTTTTGCAACTGAGTTCAAACACCTAAAAACACCACCAAACACACACACCCGAGCACATACACGAACACATAAACACATAAACATATAACCGGGATAAAACCCATCATAAACACTTAAGAACCACGAATTCTTACCTTGATTTCGATTTCTTATTTTCTTCTTCTTTGCTCTCTTCAAAACTTGCTCTCTTCAAAACCCTAAGTTCTTCTCTCTCTAAAACCGAAGGAAGGGTGGGCGGCCATGCCCACCTTTACACCAACTTTTCAAAGATTTGTCCTTTTGGACATTTTTGGTCTCTCCACTTGGACTTTATTGCTTTTCTTTTTCTTTTATTCTTTATTTCTTGTCTTTTTTTAAAATAACCGGGTGTTACACAAAGGGGTTATTACTTGAACTAGGAAATTTCAAATCAATTCAGAATTTGCTCTTGTTTCACATAATCCCCACCCAGGTTGGGTCAAGTGAATGGGTTGAAGCAGAAGCTTGAGCTCATCACCAAACCCTAGAAGGTGATAATGACACCGTCCCCGGAGTTTGACCTCCATCTCCGTCATGCTGCCAGAGGGAGATCCGGTAGTGGATCCGAGGACTCACTTGTTGAAAAAACAAATCGCCCTTGTTCTGGCCAGAGCGCCACCGGCCGTCCCGATCTATGATGTGATGGCCTCGTTCTTTCCCTAGATCCTACGCCGATGCCAGGTCCTAGCGGTGGCCACTGCCACTTCGACGGCCGTCCCGATCTATGATGTGTGGGAATATCTATAAGTTTCGTATGTTGCAATGCGTATACATGTGTATCATCATCGTTATTTTGTAAGCCGTTTGGGGTGCGTATGTAGTTATGAAGATAGGCATGGTTTATGTGTGTATATTCTACGATATATATATAATATATGTGATATATATGTATGTATGTATGATTCTGCGCATATATTTATGTTGTGTGTGTTTCGGTTATATGTATGTGTCGTGTATGTGCATGATTTTCACAGGTATGTGTGTGCGTGGTTTGCATGAGTATGTACATATATTGATGGCTACGTGATCGGGTGTGGTTATGTGTGGTTGTTTTATGTATGCGTTGTGTATGGGGGTAGGCGCATGGGTCGCGCAATGCGCCTATGTGTGTGTGTGGCTCGAATTATGTGGGCGCGTGGAATGTTCCCTTTGGTAGAAAGGGATGATAGTGCATGTAGCGTAGGTGCGGGTATGTGTGGGGTATGGGAAGTGGGCGCATGGGAGGTGATGCGCCCATGTGAACGTGATTAAAGATGTAGGCGCACGATGCACATGTTGATGTGAACTTGGTTGCATGTTATGCGCATGGGGCCCTTGTGGGCGCAGGGAAGGTTACAAATGCGTGTGTTTTGTGTGTGTTGTTGTGATTTAGGCGCATGAGTGGTGACTTAGGCGCATGAGTTGTATGAGTTTCTTTTCTGTGCGTACGTATGGTTATATATATATATACATATATATATTATATGATGTGTGATTTATGTTTATCTATTCATTCAATATATATATATACGAGACTGTTACATTTGGGGAATTACACATTTGTGAAGTTAGTAAATAATACATTATGAGACGTAACAACTTTTTATAGAAGTCTTGTAACATATATGGATATAACATAATTATTTAAGAAAATACATTCATGTATGAAGCGAAAATGGTGTGGGTGAATTGGACTCTATGATAGTACGAATATGGTGCATAAAAATACATGTGTCTTAGTGAATGTGTTTTTGTGGTGTTAATGCATATGAATGTGCTTGTGTATGAATGGAAAACATCGACAACCGACATCGAACCGAGCCATGACCGTGAAACCGTACAACTCTTACACTCGTAAATCATAACTAGCATTAATTATATTCATATTAAATGAAATTCAGGTTGATTGAAACCCTAATCGTTGTGCGAACGTTCCTTCATTTGCCACGCATTCGAGGTGAGTCTTCACGGCCCCTATTTTACTTTCTTTCCTTTTTGGGGGAGAAAACATGCAAACGTATTTACAAAATGGTTTTAGTATTATTGATATCGCCTGTTACGTTAGTGCAAACATTCTTGAAAAGTCCTTACATTCTCGAACCGTTAGTAATGTGTAGCGAGGTAATTCTGAGTAGTACTACTGGGTTTGACAAACCCTGCCGGGCTAGTCACGCTAGCTTGATTGGAGGTCAAACGGGTGCGTTATTGACCTAACATTTGTCATTGTCTAGTGAGACGTGACGGGAAGGAAACAAACATACGAACATACGAACATACAAACAGTCAGCCTCGGTTCGAAACGCTAAGTAACTTGTTTATAGGCTGGCTACCTATCGATATGCTTTAATTACTTTACCATTCAAACAATTACAAACATTTTTATCTGTGATAAACCTGTGAACTCATCAACTTATGTTGACACACTTTAGCATGTTTTCTCAGGTAACAGGAACGCTTAAGCTTATGATGCACGATTAAGGAACGCACTCAGGACATGCATCATCAAACATATCTACTTGCATTGAACATTTTGTTTTGACTTAGCACTTATAACTTTTAGTATCGTTTACAATTCGTTGTTCGCTTCCGCACTGTTATTCATTTCAGTTTTATGCTTCCGCACTGATGTTATTTTTTTATGCTACTCTGATTTAAGTCAAACGTTTATTTTTAAATTCATTTAGTGTCGTTTGATATGACCGTGTCTGAGATCCTGGTTTGTCACACGCCTCGCGGTTAAAACCCGCACGTGGAATTTGAGGTGTGACAGATTGGTATCAGAGCCACTGGTTATAGAGAACTAGGATTGCATTTGCATCTAGACTATAGCCTTAGACACAACACTAGTATTGCACAGACACTCTTACATGATTATAACTGTTGTACGAACATTCTCCGGAATGCTAACATTACATTACTAAACGATCATAACATCATCCCGGTATCCATGTTACTTGTATCATTCTTGGCTAACAGAAGGGCGGAGAGTCCCGCTCGCTTACTTCCAACATCTACACTTGTTTCTTCACTCCCGAGTTGAAGCAACGACGACTTGAACTTAAATTACCACTTCGGAACACGAAACTCTTTTCTAACACACACGACAAACCTAACGACGACGAACAAGGAGAACAACGCACATTACTCTTCCAACTCTATTGTACTTGTCTCTATTTCCAACATGCCCTATCATCTTCACTAGTCTGAACAGTAAACGTGGGACAACCAAGGGATTCAAAGTCTATCAGGGGAATCAGGCTGAGATATGCAGACACTTAGAGCTTCAAAGGGAAATATTTTAACTCAGATCGTCGGATTAATTTCCATCCAACACAAAGATATATCAAATTATGATTATTTGATTTAAATACTTTGTGTTCCTACAATTTATTTTTATCAATAATTACTATTCGATTAGTAACAGTTGTGTATTGTGAATTGAAGAATCATGTCTGGAAGAAGACCTGGACGCCCGAGTGGACGGGGAAACATCAACATGACTCAAGCTGAATTGGATGCCATCATCAATGAGCGTGTAGCTAACGCGCTTGAAGCTTATAAGCAGACCCACAATCAGAACCAGAACAACCAGAATCCGAATCAAGGAGGTAACCTAGAATCAACAGACACGTTAGTTTTCCCTACAATGACACATATTGATTCTTAAACAATTATATGTCCTTTTGATTCAGGTCCAGCAGTCTGCACCTTCAAGATGTTTATGGACTGCAAGCCTCACTCTTTAAGTGGTTCTAAGGGTGCTGTCACATTGCTACGCTGGCTGGAGAAACTTGAGTCGGTTTTCGCCATGTGCAATTGTCCTGTTGGAAACCGTGTCAAGTATGCATCTGGCACATTAGAAGGACCAGCGTTAACTTGGTCGAACTCACAAGTCCAGACATTAGGACTTGAGGCTGCTAATAACCTACCATGGGATGATTTCAAGAAGCTGATGAAGGAAGAATACTGCCCGAGGAATGAAGTCCAGAATCTGGAAAGTGAATTCTGGAATCTTAAAATGGTTGGCTCCAACATGAGGAATATACGACTTATTTGCACGAGTTGGCTGCTTTATGTCCTCAGATGGTAGACCCAGACTACAAAAGGATAGAGAGGTATATTGATGGGTTAGCTCCTCAGATCCAAGCTAGTGTCATAGCTGCGGACCCTAAGACTATTCAGCATGCTATCCGACTAGCTCACAGACTCACCGATCAGGCAGTGGCGCAGGGCACTCTGCCTAAACGTAGCAGTACATCTGGTTCATCTGACTACAAACGAAAATGGGATAGTACCACCAGCAAGTCTTTGACCTCAAACAACACCCAGCAAAAACAAGTCAGAAAGTTTGACTCTTCCAGAAGCTTCACCAACAATAATCAGAACAACAACAACAATGGTCAAGGATCAAGTAACTATGTGGGCAAGTATCCAAAGTGCAACAAATGTAACTTTCATCATCATGGCCAGTGTGATCGTTTTCATTGTCAAAGGTGTGGAAGAATAGGCCATGCTACTAAAGACTGTAGGGGTGAACTGATGACCAGGCAACAACCTTATCAACAATGACAGGGTGAAGTGACTAGAGGCTGTGTTTTGAGTGTGGTAAAGAGGGTCACTATAGGAAGGATTTTCCACAACTGAAGAATGGGAATAGGGGTAATACTGGAAATAACAACAATGGAAATAGAGCCAGAGGTCGAGCTTTCGTGATTGGTTCTGGCGAGGCGAGAAACGATCAAAACGTGGTTACCGGTACGTTTCCTCTGAATGACTGTTTTGCTACGGTGTTATTTGATACCGGTGCTGATAAGAGTTTTATCTCTACCAAGTTTAGCAAAATTCTAGATGTAACGTCAACCGAAATAGAACCTAGTTACACCGTAGAACTAGCCGATGTAAAATGATTGAGGCAACACATATTCTCAAAGGATGTAAACTAGAACTATCGGACACAAGTTAGATATAGATATCATGCCTGTTACACTTGGTAGTTTTGACGTAGTCGTTGGCATGGACTGGTTGTCTAAGAACCAAGCTGAGATATTTTGTCGTGAGAAGATTGTTCGTGTACCACTTCCTAGTGTTGAAGTCTTATCCGTACATGGTGAGAAAAGTGGTGTCGTTTCTGGCATCATTTCGTACATGAAAGCCCAGAAGTGCCTACGCAAAGGCCATACCACCATCTTAGCGATGATCACCGAAAAGATCACTGAAGAAAAGAAGATCGAAGATATCCCTATCGTTCGTGACTTTCCTGAAGTATTCCCTGAAGACTTACCTGGTCTTCCACCGCATCGTCAAGTTGAGTTCGAGATTGATTTGGCGCCTGGAGCCGCACCGATAGCTAGAGCACCATACAGATTAGCTCCGAAGGAATTACAAGAACTGTCTACTCAACTGCAAGAACTCCTGGATAAAGGATTCATCAGACCTAGTTCATCCCGTGGGGAGCCCCAATCCTGTTTGTCAAGAAAAAGGATGGACTTTTTGCATGTGTATTGACTATCGTGAACTGAACAAAGTGACGGTCAAGAATCGTTATACTCTACCTCGCATTGATGATCTGTTTGACCAACTTCAAGGGTCGAGCTTTTATTCGAAGATAGATTTGAGATCAGGGTATCATAAACTGAGAGTCCGAGAGGGGGACATATCAAAGACGACATTCAGAACTCGATACGGTCACTAGGAGTTTCTGGTAATGCCATTTGGTCTGACTAATGCACCAGCGGTTTTCATGGACCTCATGAACCGAGTGTGCAAACCCTACCTGGACAAGTTTGTCATCATTTTTATCGATGACATTCTGATTTTTCAAGGAACAAGGAGGAGCACGAGGAACACCTTCGGCTAATCTTGGAATTACTTAAACAAGATCAGCTATATGCCAAATTTTTGAAGTGTGACTTCTGGATTCGGGAAGTCCAATTTTTGGGTCATGTAGTCAATGAGAAGGGTATACATGTTGATCCAGCAAAGATAGAAGCTATCAAGAACTGGGCTACGCCAAAGACTCCGACGGAGGTACGAAAATTTCTTGGATTGGCTGGATATTACCGACGATTTATCGAAGGCTTTTCGAAGATCGTCCAACCACTTACAACGTTAACACAAAAAGGCACTGCGTACAGTTGGGGTGACAAGCAAGAATTAGCATTCCAGTTCTTAAAACAGAAACTCTGCACGACACCGATATTGTCTTTACCCGAGGGAACCGAAGATTTTGTGGTGTATTGCGATGCTTCTATTCAAGGTCTCGGTTGTGTGCTAATGCAATGCGAGAAGGTGATCGCATACGCTTCCCGACAGCTAAAGGTTCACGAGAAGAACTACACGACACACGACTTAGAGTTGGGAGCCGTTGTGTTTGCTCTCAAGATATAGAGACATTACTTGTACGGTACCAAGTGCACCATTTACACTGATCACAAGAGCCTTCAGCATATTTTCGAACACAAAGAATTGAATATGAGACAACGTCGCTGGGTCGAGTTGTTGAATGACTATGACTGTGCAATCAAGTATCATCCGGGTAAGGCTAATGTAGTCGTTGATGCCTTAAGTCGAAAGGATACACCTAAGCCAAAGCGATTTCGAGCATTACAACTCACCATCCACACCGGACTACCTGATCAGATATGTAGTGCTCAACTTGAGGCTTTGAAGAACGAGAACCTGAAAGCAGAGTCCATGCGAGGCATGGAAAAGCAGTTAGAGATCAAGTCTGACAGAGTTCGTTATTTTATGGAACGAATATGGGTTCCTGTATGGGAATTACGAGAACTAGTGATGGACGAAGCCCATAAGTCTCGATATTCTATCCATCCGGGTTCAGAAGATGTATCATGACTTGAAAGTTCTGTATTGGTGGCTGAACATGAAAGCTGATATCGCCACCTATGTTAGCAGATGTTTAACCTGTTCTAAGGTTAAAGTGGAGTATCAACGACCGTCTGGTTTACTACAAAAACCAGAAATTCCAGTATGGAAGTGGGAGCAGATATCTATGGACTTCATCATGAAACTGCCACGAACACCCAACGGATGCGATACCATTTGGGTAATAGTAGATCGGTTGACAAAGTCCGCACACTTCCTACCAATTAGAGAGACTGATAGAATGGGAAGAAGTAACTCGTATCTACCTAAGGTAAATAGTCTCTCAACATGGTGTGCCAATTTCTATCATCTCCGATCGTGACGCTTGATTTACTTCTCACTTCTGGCAATCTTTGCAACGATCATTGGGAACACGACTAGATACGAGCACTGCATATCATCCTCAAACTGATGGTCAGAGTGAGCATATAATACAAACACCGGAAGATATGTTACGAGCTTGTGTCATTGACTTTGGCAGCCATTGGGAAACTCATTTACCGCTGGTTGAGTTTTCTTACAATAACAGCTACCACACATCGATCAAAGCTGCACCGTTTGAAGCATTGTATGGACGTAAGTGCTGATCACCTATTTGTTGGGCGGAAGTTGGATAAAGTCAACTTACCAGTCCTGAACTTGTGCACGAGACAACTGAGAAGATCATACAAATCCGTAACCGCATGGCAGCAGCACGTGACCGACAGAAGAGTTATGCTAACAAACGTCGCCGACCGTTGGAATTTCAAATTGGTGACAAGGTACTTTTGAAAGTGTCACCTTGGATGGGTGTGATTCGTTTCGGGAAACATGGAAAACTAAGCCCTAGATATGTGGGACCGTTTGAGATTGTCAAACGGGTTGGCCCCGTAGCCTATCAGCTGAACCTACCCGAAGAACTCAGTGGAGTACATGATGTGTTCCATGTTTCAAACCTGAGGAAATTCCTTGCAGACGAGACTCTCGTCATTCCGTTAGACGAGATACATGTGGATGAACAACTACGTTTCATTGAAGAACCGGTGGAAGTTATGGACCGAGATGTCAAAACGCTAAACATAGTCGTATCCCTATCGTTAAAGTCCGTTGGAACTCAAAGCGTGGACCAGAGTTTACCTAGGAACACGAGGATCAAATGAAGAAGAAGTACCCACAACTGTTCAATGTTCAGGCATCTATCTCCTAAGGTATCCATTCTTAAGATATCTTTCCTTTAAATTTCGAGACGAAATTCCCTTCAACAAGGGGATGATGTCACAACTCTCGCAAAACCTTATATTCTTTTGTTCTTACTTTTCAAGCAAATTCAGAACACCCTACTGTTGTTGGTATTAAATCTGGTTTTAGCTTTAACCTGATGTTCTAATTTTCGGGACGAAAATTCGTTCAACAAGGGGATGATGTGACAACTCGAGTTTTCACTTTCAGGCTAACACCATTTCGTAACTTAACTTCTATATATATATTATATATATATATATATATGGCATGATAATTATTAATAACAATTAACTTTTGATCTAACTAAACTAATTAACCGAAGGTGCAAATAAGTAAACTCCAAGGACTTGGATGTAAGTGCCCTTATTGTTTGGGGAATTATAACCGTGAAACCCCATATCGGCTCCTCCATCAAACCAAACCTAATCCACCAAGAAACCTATCCCTGCCGTCGTCAATCTCTCCTTCAACACAGGTTCCTTTTTGGCAGCCCCTTCTGCAATCGTTTGCTTCTGATAGCCCTACCGTACTTGCGCAACTTTCCAGCAAACCTATTACGTACAACCGCGAGCCACCAGCAGCCGTCGTAACCTCTTTTCCGCAAACGCACTCTAATCGGTACGTTGTTTTTACTCCACCATTTGTAGGGGTTCTTGTTGATACGGTTTCGAGATTGTCTAGCTCTGGGTTAACCGATGCGCTTTATTAACTGCGGGTGTTTGGGTCGTGATGTTCGGGTTGGTATTGTACGTGTTCTTGTTTGTGTATTTGTTCATGATGAACGATGGGTTGTGTGTTATGTGTGTGTGAATATCTATAAGTTTCGTATGTTGCAATGCGTATACATGTGTATCATCATCGTTATTTTGTAAGCCGTTGGGGTGCGTATGTAGTTATGAAGATAGGCATGGTTATGTGTGTATATTCTGAGATATATAACTATATATATCTATAATATATATATATATATATGTTGTGTGTGTGATATATATATGTATGTGATTCTGCGCATATATTTATGTTGTGTGTGTTTTGGTTATATGTAGGTGTCGTGTATGTGCATGATTTTCACAGGTATGTGTGTGTGGTTTGCATGAGTATGTACATATATTGATGGCTACGTGATCGGGTGTGGTGGTGTGGTTGTTATGTATGTGTTGTGTATGGGGGTAGGCGCATGGGTCGCGCAATGCGCCTATGTGTGTGTGGCTCGAATTATGTGGGCATATGGAAGTTCCCTTTGGCAGAAAGGGATGATAGTGCATGTAGGCGTAGGGGCGTATGTGTGGGGTATGGGAGTGGGCGCATGGGAGGTGATGCGCCCATGTGAACGTGATAAAGATGTAGGCGCACGATGCACATGTTGATGTGAACTTGGTTGCATGTTATGCGCATGGGGCCCTTGTGGGCGCAGGGAAGGTTACAAATACGTGTGTTGTGTGTGTTGTTGTGATTTAGGCGCATGAGTGGGACTTAGGCGCATGAGTTGTATGAGTTTCTTTCTGTGCGTACGTATGGTTATATATATATATGTGACATCCGGTAAATTTCCGTTACCAAACTCCGTTAGTTCCGTTAAGTCTTGTAAACACGTGTCGTGAGCACACACTAGTTGTCGTTGAACGTTGGTGACCTAATAATAATGAATAATGTTAATTGATGTGAATCTAAGTGATTATGTGAGTATTGGGTTATGTTTATGTGTTTACACATTTATAAACGGTTAATTAAAGAATTTATCGCGTAACGCGGAAACGTGCCTATTTGTTCGTATGTCTTGTGTTTTTGCAAAGATAAATTATGTAATAAATTTTATAAGTTTATATCTTTATATTATGAAGTTAAAAACACTTTACAAAGAGTTTAAAGCTTAGTTTTTACAAAATACCAAAACACAAGGGTTTAAAGGGTAAATATGTAAATTAAAATTAATTAAAACAAAATTCCCAAACCCTAACCCACCTTCGGCCGCAAACCATCTCCAAACACTCTCCCCACTTCGAATCAGCCAAGAACAAGCGAATTTGTGTGGTTTTGATTCGATTACAAGTTATACAACGCTTAGGAATCATCAATTCAAGCAATTACAAGTTTAAAGGTTAGTTTTTGCGAGTTTTTTGTGAAGAGTTCATAGTGGCCGAACCCTAATTGTGAATTGGCATTCATGGAGTCGAAATTGATGTTGTTTGATGATGTTAACATGTTAGTTAGATTGTATACATGCTAGTTAACGTCGATTATGCAAGAATTATATGTTTTTGGGGATTTGATCATGAATTTTGGTGTTAAGCAAGCCCTAATTCGAAAATGGCTTGATATGTGATGTTGATGATTGTTTGATGAATGTTTGATGATAATTGGGTTGTATGAATGTTAGAATACGTTGATTATGCAAGAAAGTTGGGATTTTGATACATTGTTCATAGGTTACTAAGAATAGTAACTTTATTTTGCATGTAGAGTGTTCTAGTGATGGATGATGTTATGGATGGGTTCATGATGATAATTAGATGCTAGATTGATTATGAATGCTAGAAATCTTTAATTTGATGATGTTGATCATAGCTTGCCAAAAGTAGAAACTTTTGTTTATGAAGATTGTTGGATTGAGGTGTTTAGTGTTGTTGATCATGTCTAGATGTTAGTATGAGCTTGAATTGGTATATTATTGATAAATTCATGCATACCTTGGATGTTTGATAGATTTTGGACATTCTTTCCAAAAGGGAAACTTTATTTGTGTAAACGTTGAAGTATGATGTTGTGATCATGTTGAGATGATAGGAACTTGCTAATATGTTCAAGGATGGATCCTAGTGTAATAGAACGTGTTAAACTAGTTGTATGGCATGTTTGGATGATCATGGGTGATAATTGGAATTGGTAATCATGTATGGTTTGGATGTTGTGTAGTAGTAGGACATCATGCTTGGGTCTGGTAATTGATTGTTGTGATGTTGTGGATGCAATGTATATGCTTAAAGAATTTGGTTGTGATCATTATACACGCGTGCGGATCTGAGGCCCCTACTTAGTAGGATTGGCAGGGTTTAGGATGTGAAGTCGTGAGTGGCTTCACATGGCATGTGATGAATGTTGAACCTTGTATGACATGTTAGTTGTATTGTAGCTAATGGTTATGTTAATGTGCTAGATTCGCATGACTTGTATAGTAGTTGATTGTATGATGATCTATGTGATACACCGGGTTGATATAGCATATGTATGATACTGTTTGAATGCTTATCATGTATGTTGTATGTGCTCATTGGCTTATTTGAATTATAACTCATAATGTCACCAAGGGTCAAACGGGTCAACTAGGTCAAACGTGTCTATTTGTCTGGAAGCTTGAGTCTTTGATTTTGGTATGATTAGGGTTTCACATGTCTTTTATTTACACGTACTTATGTACTCACATGATCTAGGTAACCTGTGAAGGTTGGCTATCCTCTCGTTTCTCAAAATAAACCCTAAGTACCTTTGCATACATCAGGTGAGTTCATGCCCCACTCTTTACTTAATCTCTTTTGGGGGAGATAGCATACTGGTATTTATACGAACGCTTTTATGATTTAAGTTGTGTATAATATTAATATAGTGCTGTTTACCATAGGAAAAGTCCTCACACTTTTGAATTGTTAATATTTAATAGCGGGGAAACTTGGGTAGTACTACTGGGTCTGACGAGCCCCACCTGTGTGACTCGAGGTCAACCGGGTGCAATTTGTCCTATTGATCATTGTCACGACATGGTAAGTCGTGACAGGAGGCAACAACTATCACAGTCAGCTTCAATTGCAAAATCACTATGTATTATATTTGTTGATAATAGACTAGCTATCTATTACCATACACTGCTATATTTATCGCAACTGTTTACATGTTTATTGAACTCAAACTCTTGAACTCACCAACCTATGTGTTGACATTTTAGTATGCTTTTCTCAGGTCCTTAACTTGCTTGCCATAGGAGCACTGCACGGTTCACTTCATTTAAGACATTATGCTTCAAGACAATGTGACATTTTAACAATTATGGTTTACTTTTGGTTTGGCACTTGTTTTGCCATAAGTTATACTTTATAGACTTGGGTTGTTTTCAAAAACGCTTCCGCATTATTTAACGTTGGTATTTGGTTGATTTTGTTATGTTATGGCATATAGAGTCGTTCTGAGTAACTATTGACTGTGATCCTGGTTTGTTCACACGCCTCGCGGTAAAACTCCGCAAGTGGATTTTGAGGGTGTGACAGATTGGTATCAGAGCCATTGGTTATAGGGAACTAGGTTGCATACACACTAGACTATAACCGCACAGTTAGTTAGTTACCTGTTTCTTGTTCCATCGACTGTACACTCATTGGCATACACATCACATTATCTGCAGCATGGCATCGTCTTCAAGAGCTCCGGGTAAACGACCCGAATCACCTACACGATCTGAATCCCCACCTCCCGCACCTGTACCTGATGATGGATTCGATTGGCCCAGACTGGCTTATCCCCGAGAGGAGATTGACTGGGATCAACCATTCGCGTTGATGAAGCGTGACCCTCCGCGTGACTGGCGTTCTTATCCTAGGTTTGTTGACCATATCATGTTTAGGGAACGCGTACCTGTCCTAAAGCCAAGGACTAGGAACAATGCCAATCAACCCATGCTTTCACTCCCACGAACGACGCAGTCTAACGAGCAACTGATTGCTGCACTAATGGCTGCATTGGATACTGAACAGCATCGCGTAAGACGACTCACGGGTGATGTCTGTACACTACAGCAAGAGGTGTACAACCTGAGACATCAATTGGACGAACTCAAGGAAGAACACGGGAAGACGCTGAACGGTTGTCACCATATGCAAGATGGTGTTATGGCACTCCAAGGACGCGTGACTGCTCGTGAACAGCGGGACGCCATAGCCGATAATAGGATTGCCATATTAGAAGCTCAACTAGCAGCACTCCAGATTGCTATAGCTCCTGCTCCTGCCGCAGACTCTGAGGATGAGGAGGATCCCGAGGAGGGACCCGAGGAAGAGGACCGGAGGAGATGGAGGATGATAGTGATGGGTCAGACATTGTCGATTGACTTCTTATATGACTTAGACTACGTAGTGTTTTCTTTTGAAACCTATGTGGGAAGGGTTGTTTCCCCACACGAACGACAAAACTTCAATTTTGACATGCTAAATACATTGTGACTTATTGCAATTTATTTACTTTGTTATTTTTTTGTTATGAATGTTGTGGTTGTGATGATACGTTATTTCTTTCATTTACTGTTTACTATGCTTCAATGAGTTAAATGTGTATGATGTTACTCATTATTGTATTGTGAATTTAAAGTGAAAAGAATGGACGCTCGTGGACGTGGACGTGGACGTGGTCATGGACGTGGACGTGGACGTGGCACCGGAGAACAGGGTGGTGGTGCTATTAACATGAATCCTGCGGAATTGGCTGCTCTAATTAATGAACATGTTCAGGCGGTAGTGGCTGCTGCCCACGCGGGTCAGCCAGCAGGTAAACAGTGATAGAAAAACAAATCTGATATCCTTTATAACTATAGGGGATGTTTGATTAACGTGTGTTGTGTTAAAACAGGACACCAGTGTGTACATACAAGTCCTTCATGGACTGCAAACCACACACCTACAGCGGTACAGAGGGTGCTGTAGGGCTTGTACGCTGGTTTGAGAAGACTGAGTCCGTTTTCTCCAAATGTAACTGCACCGGCGGATCAAGTAAAGTATGCCACCGGGACATTGGAGGGTGCTGCCCTATCATGGTGGAACGCGCAAGTCCAGATGCTGGAAGTGATGGCAATGGACTCCCCTGGAATGAGTTCAAGGATATGATGATCGAGGAGTACTGTCCTCGAAATGAGGTGCAAAAGTTGGAGATGGAATTCTGGCAGCTCAAGATGAAGGGTTCAGAAATGAGGCTAACAACCCGTACTCATGAGCTGGCCACATTGTGTCCAGGAATGGTTAATGAGACACATAAGAGAATCGAGCACTACATACGAGGGTTGGTGCCTGAAATCCAAAGTATGGTAACGGCTTCTAACCCGACTACGATCCAGCAGGCCATCCAGATTGCTCACAAACTTACTGACTAGGCGGTAGAGCAAGGGCGCCTACCCAAACGGGGCGCTGTGGTGAGCGTGCCCGACAACAAAAGGAAGTGGGATGCTCCCAGCAACAGCAACAACAAATCATCATCATCATCGTCTGGCGGTCAACAACAATCCAACAGCAGCAACAACCAGTTCAGCAGCAACAGCGGCGGTTCGATAATAACCGCAATTTCAACCAAACTGCCCAAAAAACCAAGGACCCAGCGGTTACGGCGGCAGACATCCCAAATGCCCACGGTGTAACTACCACCACGTGGGACGGTGTGATAGCTTCAAGTGTCAACGTTGTGGAAAGATTGGACACGCTGCGAAGGATTGCCGTGGTGAACTAATGAGGAGGCCACAACAACCTCAAGAAACTCCCAAGGGTTGTTTTGAGTGTGGGAAAGAAGGGCATTACAAACGAAACTGCCCACAGCTAAGAAGGAACGGAAATGGCAACAACAACAACAACAACACCAACAATCATGGGAACAACAACAACAATGGCAATAATAACAACAATGGTGGAAATGGCACTGGAAATGGCGGCAATAGAGATGGAGCCAAAGGGAGAGCCTTCGTCATTGGCTCAGGTGAGGCTCTAAATGATCCCACAACTGTTACTGGTAGATTCCCTGTTAATGGTTGTTTTGCTACGGTACTATTTGATACTGGAGCCGATAGGAGTTTTGTGTCCTTAAAATTCTGTAGTCTTTTAAGTGATATACCTTCTGCTTTAGAATCTAAGTACACTGTGGAATTAGCCGACGGTAAACAAATCCATGTAACGCATATCCTTAAAGACTGTAGGATAGAACTTGCTGGTCATACTTTCGCTATAGATCTCATGCCTGTTACGCTGGGGAGTTTTGATGTTGTGATAGGCATGGATTGGCTCTCTAGCAAGCAAGCGGAAGTCATATGTCACGAGAAGATTATACGGATCCCGGTTGGTGATCAATTCTTACTGTCAAAGGTGATAGGAGTGGTGCTGTGATAGGCATCATTTCGTATATGAAAGCTCAAAAGTTGTTACGAAGGGCCGCGTGGCTATCCTAGCACTTGTAACCGATAAGCAAAAGGAAGAAAAGAGAATGGAGGATATTCCCGTAGTACGCGACTTTCCGAAGGTGTTCCCAGAAGATCTTCCTGGATTACCACCGCACCGTCAAGTGGAATTCCAGATTGAATTGACTCCTGGCGCAGCCCCGATTGCTAAGCACCTTATCGATTAGCACCAAATGAGCTACAGGAGTTGTCGTCACAACTTCAGGAGCTTCTGGATAAAGGTTTTATTCGACCTAGTACATCACCTTGGGGAGCTCCTGTACTCTTTGTAAGAAGAAGGATGGTACATTTCGGATGTGCATCGATTATCGAGAGTTAAACAAAGTAACAGTCAAGAACCGATACCCTTTACCTCGTATCGACGACTTGTTCGATCAGCTTCAAGGATCAAGCTATTACTCGAAGATTGACTTGAGATCTGGTTATCATCAACTCAGAGTTCGGGAAGAAGACATTCCAAGACTGCATTTCGTACTCGTTATGGTCATTATGAGTTCTTGGTCATGCCTTTTGGGTTGACTAATGCACCTGCTGTGTTCATGGACCTCATGAACCGTGTGTGCAAACCTTATCTTGATCAGTTTGTCATTGTGTTCATCGATGATATACTGATATACTCTAGGACCAAGGAGGAGCATGAAGAGCACTTACGAATGATCTTGGAACTGTTGAAAAATGAGCAGCTGTATGCTAAATTCTCAAAGTGTGACTTTTGGATAAGAGAAGTACAATTCCTAGGTCATATTGTTAATGAGAAAGGAATACACGTTGATCCTGCCAAAATTGAGGCGATAAAGAATTGGACCACACCCAAAACGCCAAGCGAGATAAGGCAATTTCTTGGATTAGCAGGATATTACCGCCGATTCATAGAAGGATTTTCTAAGATCGCACAACCTCTCACAGCCTTGACTCACAAAGGAACGACATACAAATGGGCTGAGAGTCAAGAATCAGCTTTCCAATTATTAAAACAAAAACTCTGTACTGCCCCGATATTAGCATTACCAGAGGGAACAGATGACTTTGTGGTGTATTGCGATGCATCCATTCAAGGATTGAGGTGTGTCTTGATGCAACGAGACAAGGTGATAGCTTACGCCTCGAGACAACTAAAGGTTCACGAGAAGAACTATACTACCCATGACTTAGAATTGGGCGCAGTAGTTTTTGCCTTAAAGATCTGGAGACATTATTTGTACGGTACCAAGTGCACATCTACACCGATCACAAGAGTCTCCAACATATCTTTGAGCAAAAAAGTTGAATATGAGGCAGCGACGTTGGGTGGAACTACTAAATGATTATGATTGCGCAATTAAGTATCATCCGGGAAAGGCGAACGTAGTTGCCGATGCTTTAAGCAGGAAGGAAACAGCTAAACCCCGACGGGTGCGAGCTTTACAGCTTACTATCAGTACCCAACTGCCCGAACAAGTTAAGGAGGCACAAATAGAGGCTTTAAAAGTGGAAAACATTGGTGCCGAATTTTAAGGGGAATGGATAAGCAGCTAGTGATGAAAGAGGATGGAATTCGGTATTTCATGGATAGACTTTGGGTGCCTGTTCATGGAAATCTGAGAGATTTAGTTATGAGCGAGGCACACAAATCTAAGTATTCTATACATCCTGGATCCGATAAGATGTATCATGACCTAAAGGCTCACTATTGGTGGCCTAACATGAAAGCGGATGTAGCTACGTATGTGAGCAAGTGTTTGACCTGCTCGAAAGTAAAAGTGGAATATCAAAAACCATCCGGACTATTACAACAACCGAGATTCCAATGTGGAAATGGGAACAAATCTCCATGGACTTTATTACTAAACTACCCCGGACTAGTACTGGTTGTGACACGATATGGGTTATCGTGGATCGATTGACAAAGTCTGCTCATTTCCTTGCAATAAAGGAAACCGACAAGATGGAGAAGTTAACTCGCCTGTACCTCAAGGAGATCGTTTCGAGACACGGGGTACCGATCTCAATTATCTGACCGTGACGCTCGTTTCACGTCACATTTCTGGCAATCATTGCAGAAATCCTTGGGTACACGTTTGGATATGAGTACTGCATATCATCCACAGACGGATGGTCAGAGTGAGCGTACTATACAGATGTTGGAGGATATGCTACGTGCTTGTGTGATTGACTTCGGGAATAACTGGGAAATTCACCTGCCATTGGTGGAATTCTCTTATAACAACAGTTATCACACTAGTATACAAGCAGCACCTTTCGAGGCGTTGTACGGGAGAAAATGTCGATCACCGGTTTGCTGGGCGGAAATTGGTGATAGTCAAATAACAGGTCCCGAGTTAATTCATGAGACGACTGAGAAAATTATACAGATACGGAACCGTATGGCTGCAGCGCGAGACAGGCAAAAGAGTTATGCTGACAAGAGACGGAAACCCTTAGAGTTTCAGGTTGGTGACAAGGTTTTGTTGAAAGTCTCACCATGGAAAGGCGTAGTTCGGTTTGGTAAACGAGGGAAACTAAACCGAGGTACGTTGGACCATTTGAGATTGTGGAAAGAGTAGGTCCAGTAGCTATCGATTAGCCCTACCTGATTCGCTAAGTGGAATTCATGATGTATTTCACGTGTCAAACTTGAAGAAGTGCATAACTGATGAAACGACGGTCGTACCACTAGAAGAAATTCAGGTGGATGAACAATTGCGTTTTATTGAGGAACCAGTGGAGGTGATGGACCGTGAGGTGAAAACACTTAAGCAAAGCAAAATACCCATTGTCAAGATCCGTTGGAATTCGCGACGTGGACCGGAATTCACATGGGAACGGGAAGATCAAATGAAGCTTAAGTACCCTCAACTATTCGAAGGAACGATGCCAGCAGACGAAGGTATTGATTTAAATTTCGGGACGAAATTTCTTTCAACATGGGGATGATGTGACAACTCATCCAAAACTCACACGATTTCGATTTCTGTGTGCCAATGCAGTAGACCAGTGATGGAAACCAGTGATGGAACACTCTCACCATGTAACGCAATTTTCGGGACGAAAATTCTTTCAACATGGGGATAATGTGACATCCGGTAAATTTCGTTACCAAACTCCGTTAGTTCCGTTAAGTCTTGTAAACACGTGTCGTGAGCACACACTAGTTGTCGTTGAACGTTGGTGACCTAATAATAATGAATAATGTTAATTTGATTTGAATCTAAGTGATTATGTGAGTATTGGGTTATGTTTATGTGTTTACACATTTATAAACGGTTAATTAAAGAATTTATCGCGTAACGCGGAAACGTGCCTATTTGTTCGTATGTCTTGTGTTTTTGCAAAGATAAATTATGTAATGAATTTTATAAGTTTATATCTTTATATTATGAAGTTAAAAACACTTTACAAAGAGTTTAAAGCTTAGTTTTTACAAAATACCAAAACACAAGGGTTTAAAGGGTAAATATGTAAATTAAAATTAATTAAAACAAAATTCCCAAACCCTAACCCACCCTTCGGCCGCAAACCATCTCCAAACACTCTCCCCACTTCGAATTCAGCCAAGAACAAGCGATTTTGTGTGGTTTTGATTCGATTACAAGTTATACAACGCTTAGGAATCATCAATTTCAAGCAATTACAAGTTTAAAGGTTAGTTTTTGCGAGTTTTTGTGAAGAGTTCATAGTGGCCGAACCCTAATTTGTGAATTGGCATTCATGGAGTCGAAATTGATGTTGTTTGATGATGTTAACATGTTAGTTAGATTGTATACATGCTAGTTAACGTCGATTATGCAAGAATTATATGTTTTGGGGATTTGATCATGAATTTTGGTGTTAAGCAAGCCTAATTCGAAAATGGCTTGATTATGTGATGTTGATGATTGTTTGATGAATGTTTGATGATAATTGGGTTGTATGAATGTTAGAATACGTTGATTATGCAAGAAAGTTGGGATTTTGATACATTGTTCATAGGTTACTAAGAATAGTAACTTTATTTTGCATGTAGAAGTGTTCTAGTGATGGATTGATGTTATGGATGGGTTCATGATGATAATTAGATGCTAGATTGATATTATGAATGCTAGAAATCTTTAATTTGATGATGTTGATCATAGCTTGCCAAAAGTAGAAACTTTTGTTTATGAAGATTGTTGGATTGAGGTGTTTAGTGTTGTTGATCATGTCTAGATGTTAGTATGAGCTTGAATTGGTATATTATTGATAAATTCATGCATACCTTGGATGTTTGATAGATTTTGGACATTCTTTCCCAAAAGGGAAACTTTATTTGTGTAAACGTTGAAGTATGATGTTGTGATCATGTTTGAGATGATAGGAACTTGCTAATATGTTCAAGGATGGATCCTAGTGTAATAGAACGTGTTAAACTAGTTGTATGGCATGTTTGGATGATCATGGGTGATAATTGGAATTGGTAATCATGTATGGTTTGGATGTTGTGTAGTAGTAGGACATCATGCTTGGGTCTGGTAATTGATTGTTGTGATGTTGTGGATGCAATGTATATGCTTAAAGAATTTGGTTGTGATCATTATACACGCGTGCGGATCTGAGGCCCCTACTTAGTAGGATTGGCAGGGTTTAGGATGTGAAGTCGTGAGTGGCTTCACATGGCATGTGATGAATGATTGAACCTTGTATGACATGTTAGTTGTATTGTAGCTAATGGTTATGTTAATGTGCTAGATTCGCATGACTTGTATAGTAGTTGATTGTATGATGATCTATGTGATACACCGGGTTGATATAGCATATGTATGATACTGTTTGAATGCTTATCATGTATGTTGTATGTGCTCATTGGCTTTATTTGAATTATAACTCATAATGTCACCAACGGGTCAAACGGGTCAACTAGGTCAAACGTGTCTATTTGTCTGGAAGCTTGAGTCTTTGATTTTGGTATGATTAGGGTTTCACATGTCTTTTATTTACACGTACTTATGTACTCACATGATCTAGGTAACCTGTGAAGGTTGGCTATCCTCTCGTTTCTCAAAATAAACCCTAAGTACCTTTGCATACATCAGGTGAGTTCATGCCCCACTCTTTACTTAATCTCTTTTGGGGGAGATAGCATACTGGTATTTATACGAACGCTTTTATGATTTAAGTTGTGTATAATATTAATATAGTGCTGTTTACCATAGGAAAAGTCCTCACACTTTTGAATTGTTAATATTTAATAGCGGGGAAACTTGGGTAGTACTACTGGGTCTGACGAGCCCCACCTGTGTGACTCGAGGTCAACCGGGTGCAATTTGTCCTATTGATCATTGTCACGACATGGTAAGTCGTGACAGGAGGCAACAACTATCACAGTCAGCTTCAATTGCAAAATCACTATGTATTAATATTTGTTGATAATAGACTAGCTATTTATTACCATACACTGCTTATATTTATCGCAACTGTTTACATGTTTATTGAACTCAAACTCTTGAACTCACCAACCTATGTGTTGACATTTTAGTATGCTTTTCTCAGGTCCTTAACTTGCTTGCCATAGGAGCACTGCACGGTTCACTTCATTTAAGACATTATGCTTCAAGACAATGCGACATTTTAACAATTATGGTTTACTTTTGGTTTGGCACTTGTTTTGCCATAAGTTATACTTTATAGACTTGGGTTGTTTTCAAAAACGCTTCCGCATTATTTAACGTTGGTATTTTGGTTGATTTTGTTATGTTATGGCATATAGAGTCGTTCTGAGTAACTATTGACTGTGATCCTGGTTTGTTCACACGCCTCGCGGTAAAACTCCGCAAGTGGATTTTGAGGGTGTGACAATATATATATATATATATACATATATATTATATGATGTGTGATTTATGTTTATCTATTCATTCAATATATATATATACGAGACCGTTACATTTGGGGAATTACACATTTGTGAAGTTAGTAAATAATACATTATGAGACGTAACAACTTTTTATAGAAAGTCTTGTAACATATATGGATATAACATAATTATTTAAGAAAATACATTCATGTATGAAGCGAAAACGGGTGGGTGAATTGGACTCTATGATAGTACGAATATGGTGCATAAAAATACATGTGTCTTAGTGAATGTGTTTTTGTGGTGTTAATGCATATGAATGTGCTTGTGTATGAATGGAAAACATCGACAACAACATCGAACCGAGCCATGACCGTGAAACGTACAACTCTTACACTCGTAAATCATAACTAACATTAATTATATTCATATTAAATGAAATTCAGGTTGATTGAAACCCTAATCGTTGTGCGAACGTTCCTTCATTTGCCACGCATTCGAGGTGAGTTTTCACGGCCCCTATTTTACTTTCTTTCCTTTTGGGGGAAAACATGCAAACGTATTACAAAATGGTTTTAGTATTATTGATATCGCCTCTTACGTTAGTGCAAACATTCTTGAAAAGTCCTTACATTCTCGAACGTTAGTAATGTGTAGCGAGGTAATTCTGAGTAGTACTACTGGGTTTGACAAACCCGCCGGGCTAGTCGCGCTAGCTTGATTGGAGGTCAAACGGGTGCGTTATTGACCTAACATTTGTCATTGTCTAGTGAGACGTGACGGGAAGGCAACAAACATACGAACATACGAACATACAAACAGTCAGCCTCGGTTCAAAACGCTAAGTAACTTGTTTATAGGCTAGCTACCTATCGATATGCTTTAATTACTTTACCATTCAAACAATTACAAACATTTTTATCTGTGATAAAACCTGTGAACTCACCAACTTTATGTTGACACACTTTAGCATGTTTTCTCAGGTAATAGGAACGCTTAAGCTTATGATTAACTATTATGGAACGCACTCAGGACATGCATCATCAAACATATCTACTTGCATTGAACATTTTGTTTTGACTTAGCACTTATAACTTTCAGTATCGTTTACATTTCGTTATTCGCTTCCGCACTGTTATTCATTTTAGTTTTATGCTTCCGCACTGATGTTTATTTCTTTTATGTTATTCTGATTTAAGTCAAACGTTTATTTTTGAATTCATTTAGTGTCGTTTGATATGACCGTGTCTGAGATCCTGGTTTGTCACACGCCTCGCGGTAAAACCCCGCACGTGGAATTTGAGGGTGTGACATATTTTACTTTCAAACAATATGGAGACATCTATGATGCAATTTGGGTTAAGCTGTCGTCTATGCTTTTGGTTTTTCCGAGTTTGATTCGTTTATATCACAATTTTTATTAGTTAATATTGTTAATAAATTTGCATTATCACCAAAGAATTTGAATTATTATTGAAGAAATATTGTGCATAATGGAAGCTTTGGAGTTTTTTTTAATTAAATTTGCATTATCACCAAAGATATTTTATTATATATTATCAAAGCATGAAGTTTTTTTTAAGAACGTGCGTAGTGGAAGCTTCGGCAATGGCGCCGCACAATGGCGCCGCACCTGACTCACTGCCAGCATGGTGATGAACACCATAACACCCAAGCGCGAGCAAGGGGCGCTAGCGAGTGGTGTGGGCAACCAACGCCCAAAGTTAACATTGAAAGCATGTGGCCCCATCTATTTAATGCTTTTTATCATTATAACTTTAAAAAATCAATTTTTAACTAATTTCCCTATATAAAATAACTCAACTCTTTGAAAAAAATCCCAACTTTTCAATCTCAGAGTTAGAAAAAATCCCAACTTCTCAATCTCTTCCTTTCCGATATTCATATTATTTAATTTAAATTAACAAAAGATCACTTGGGAGGTTGTTACCACCCGAGCATGAACTTTCCGGTTCATAAAAAGGACAACATGCAATTTGACCAAACTTTAAGTGCTTTGTTGCCGCCATCTACCGATTTTTATGTTCCGGAGACACAACCCGTTAAACGGCACAATCCATTCAACCGGAACAACCGGTTACCCAAAAACGCTCACACAAAGGCGCAAAGAAACCAAGTGAAGCTGCAGACTAAACAAACTGAAGCCACGGGTACGTCGACTAAGCAAAAAACGACACCATGGATCCATTTAATATTTTCATTTTTTGTGTTTTTAGGGTAATTTTTCAATGTATTAGTTTTTATGTATAATATTATGTATTTCTTTTTTTTACTAATATAGTTATTTAAATTTATTAAAAAAGATATCGCTCAAGACTCCACTCACCTGATCCATAATAGGCTCAAATAATTTAAGCAAAGGTTTTATCAGACGTCAAAATATCACATATTCGGCAGCACATGTTTTAATATTTAATATTAGAGCCTCAAACCTTTTCTCATCTTGAACCACAAAGGGTAGCCTAATGTGCAAAAATCAAAAGCAAACAAAACAATCCTGTTTTATTAAAAAGAAAGACCGAAACATGTGATCCACACTTGAAGTCATGTGCCGTATTGCAGTTGATTTATATTTGCACCACAAAAAACATATATCCGACAAAAAAGATATGTAAATGTTTTTGGTAATTATATGGTCTATGAACGTATGCCTGTCGCAATATTTGTCGTTACTTTTTGTGAGATTGTGACACGTTAATCTGTAGTAAGTATTTGATTTTAACTAGTAGGTTTTACCGCATTTTGTCGCGGGAAAGTCGTAAATTTATATGTAATTACAGTCTAAAAATCATGTGGCAAGGTATGTTTTAAAGTGTTTGAAATAGCTAAAACATTACTAAAAAATATATAAATGATCAAAGTATATTTGTGAGTCGATTTAAATAAAATTTATATACAAGTATAAGTAAAAAAAGTTGTAATTTCAAAAGCATAGTAGATACACTAACTAAAAATAAATAAATAAAATAAAAATGTTTATAAAAATGAAACAAAATAAAACTTAGAAAAAAATGCTAGAAAAAGTTTGGACAGAAAGTAACATTAGAGAAAAGAATAAACAAAAGAAAGAAATTATAACATCAAGCATAAAAAAGTGGATTGGTGACTATGTAGAACAATAGAAAAGAAGTACTGTAGATCAAGTTTTTAAATGTTATATATATAACTAGGCTAAATATTCGTGTAACACATTATTGATAATACTTTGTATATATACTTTTATATATAATTGTTAATATTAGCTACATCTAATATTAGTAGATTTTTTCTATTAATATGTATACATCTAAATACTGTATAATATAAAATGAAATCTTTTAACTCTAATAGAAGGGTAAATATTGCGCTACATGTCAGCACCACAATCATCGTCACTTAAATTTTTTCATATTTCTCTCTTATTAAATAATTATCTTAATTACTAATAATATATATTAACACTTTTTAATATTTAATAAATTAAGAAAAAAATCTATTTATTAAGGTTATTTCTAAATAAATCGATAGTTTGAAAACAAAAAAATAATCAAATCTGAGAGTAATAAGAAAATCTATAAAAATAACATGTTTATTCAGTTTGTTTTATAAAAAAATCTTTATTTAAAAGAATTAATTTTAAAAAAATTGATATAACTATTTTATTATTTCAGTCATAACATATCTTGAAATATAATCATATAATTAATAAATTATTATATTATTATTTTATTTAGTAAGCCCGTATATATACGGGTTTACTAAAGCTAGTAAACTTATAAATAAGAACTTTAAGTAATAAAAAACCTTAATTGAACATGGAAAATAATATTTCAAATTCATAAACATTTGAGAATTTATTTGTATACAACATTTGATGTTTTGTGTGATTTTTCCAACAATATCTATATTAATAATTTTAATCTCTGTCTACTTCTAATTCGAGATAATACAACATAAAACTAATCATGATTTTTGTTTAGAAACAAACCAACTTTAGATAGTGATTGTCATTGACTTTTGTTTATTGTCATTGCAAAACACACTACTAACATAAATTGTCTTTTTTGAAATTCAAAAGAAATCTTTTTGTCTGAAGATGTTAAAGTCAACCGTGGAATAAAAATATAATATTAATTATTACATTTTCAAATACATCAAAATAATTTGTGTATATCAAATGAATTCTAATCAAACATAATAATAACAATATGGCATTACACATAAAAAAGAAATAAAAAAAAGTTTAAAAAGTAAAAGCATGTAATACATCTTTACTGATGAATTGTTGAAGTAGATCTCCTTCAAATCAAAATATTTAAAGTAAAATAATATTAATCTAAAAACGCAATTGTAGACAATGATATGATAAATCATAATCGCAGAGGATGAAAGCTCAAATGTAACAAAATAGCTTTTGTTGAAGAAAACTTGATAAAACTGAAGCGAAAATGAGAACGTTGATAGAGTCAGTCGAAGGCGATATCATCATACTTATCGCAAGGGCCGTAAAGCTGAGTTGGTCGATAAATATATTAAAATCATGTATGATTTCATATCCAAAAACAAATACCCATGAATTCCTTCAAATTAGAGAGTAGTCGATGAAAAAAATCCCGTAACTTTTATAAGAGTCAAATATAAACCGAGTATTTAATGAAAATACATAATCAAAAAATCGATTTTATAGATGTAGAAAGTCATAGATGATTTCTACAGTTTTTGTTGATAAATTATTTGAAGAAAAAATAAATATCAAATATAATTTTATTTCCAAGAAAGATGTGCTCTAGTTTAGGGTTAAATTTCTAAATTTTCTTTAAATATCTCTTGTATCATAAGTTGACTTTTAGTCAGTCAAATGAACCTAGATTAATATTAAGAACAGATGCATGATTAGGCGGGAAATGAAAGAAAATGGAGTCCTAAAAGAATGTCACGTGACACCAAAGTTATTGTTTTATTAATAAGTATAGATTTCGGGTGACATATTTTATTTTGCATTGGTATTGGCAACGAAAATATAAGTGCCTTGCGATAAATCATTTGTAACGCATCTTGCCGTTTGGCATTTGCAACATAATTTTCGTTGCAAATCTTGTTTCTAGTTTTGCAATGGTTCATTCCAATGCATATCCCACACAAAATTAGTTGTCATAAGTTACAATTACCCTTTTGTAGATTGTTAGGGTTACTTATACTTTTGATTTTCCCAAAGGGTCACTCGAATCCAAAAGTTATTGAAGATTATACTTGAATTCTAAGAATTGTTTAGTAACACATACTCAAATCACTTCTTGAAAAATGAACCAATCTAAATTGATATGTTTCTTTCAGAATATGTCACTACCAGGTTAATATCTCGTGTATCACACGAGTTAAATAAATAAAATAATAAATATTTAGTAATGAAAAATTATTAATTATAAAACTATTTTTTGAGATAAGATATGATTGAAATTACCTATAAGTAATTACTATATGTAATAAAACAATAATATAATTTTCTTTAAACTTTTGTATTTTAGTTTTTTTATTAAAAAATTGAAACATTTTGTTGTAAATCAATCCGTTTTAAGAAAATGCCATTTTATAAAAATATTATTATTATAACTTCGCATTTTAATTTTTAAATATTTTGTATTTTTAAAAAAGTTTGATATTTTAGAAAATTACTTATGTTGTACAAAAATTTGTTTCTTTAGAAATTACATTTATAAAAATACTTTTTTCTTAATTTATTAAAAAACTATTTTAATCTAAAAAAATAATATAATTGGTAGTTAATGTAAATATTTAATAGGAGAGATAAATGAGAAAATAAATTTAGAATGTCTAAAATAATGACAAGTGGCAAATCAAAATCTTCTGGTATTATAATCTATATCTGTGATCTGTGATCTGTCATCTGTGATCTGTGATCTGTGATCTGTGATCTGTGATCTGTGATCTGTGATCTGTGATCTGTGATCTGTGATCTGTGATCTGTGATCTGTGATCTGTGATCTGTGATCTGTGATCTGTGATCTGTGATCTGTGATCTGTGATCTGTGATCTGTGATCTGTGATCTGTGATCTGTGATCTGTGATCTGTGATCTGTGATCTGTCATCTGTCATCTGTCATCTGTCATCTGTCATCTGTGATCTGTGATCTGTCATCTGTGATCTGTCATCTGTGATCTGTCATCTGTGATCTGTGATCTGTGATCTGTCATCTGTCATCTGTCATCTGTCATCTGTCATCTGTCATCTGTCATCTGTCATCTGTCATCTGTCATCTGTCATCTGTCATCTCTCATCTGTCATCTCTCATCTGTCATCTCTCATCTGTCATCTCTCATCTGTCATCTGTCATCTGTCATCTGTCATCTGTCATCTGTCATCTGTCATCTGTCATCTGTCATCTGTCATCTGTCATCTGTCATCTGTCATCTGTCATCTGTCATCTGTCATCTGTCATCTGTCATCTGTCATCTGTCATCTGTCAATTGTCATCTGTCAATTGTCATCTGTCATCTGTCATCTGTCATCTGTCATCTGTCATCTGTCATCTGTCATCTGTCATCTGTCATCTGTCATCTGTCATCTGTCATCTGTCATCTGTCATCTGTAATCTGTCATCTGTAATCTGTCATCTGTAATCTGTAATCTCTAATCTGTAATCTGTAATCTGTAATCTGTAATCTGTAATCTGTAATCTGTAATCTGTAATCTCTAATCTCTAATCTGTAATCTGTAATCTGTAATCTGTAATCTGTAATCTGTAATCTGTAATCTGTAATCTGTAATCTGTAATCTGTAATCTGTAATCTGTGATAATAAAAGAATGTTTTTAAGATACGTGTCATTATTCTAGAATATTAAATGACACTTGTCATCATTTTAGCATATAAAAAAATAATCTTTCCGCATCTCTCTCATAATAAATACAAAAATTATAAAAAGAATTAATATAATTTTTCTTTTTAATAAAATATGTTAAAACAAATATATTTTATTTGTGATTCTTGTCTCTCATATTAAATGATAATATTGTAAATATGTAATCTAAACTACTAAACATCTAAAACATAAATGTAGTTATTTTAATAAAATATTAATACATATTAAATATAGAGTAATAATTTCTAATTCATTATGTGTTATAGCTTTTAAATATTCATTAATTTTTATTTCATCAATGGATATAATATCTAGAGAATAAAATATTAATAAAACTAATTATTTTAATATATTTTATTTATTCCGCCCATGTAATACATAAGTTCTAATCTATATATTATAATAGTAGGTTAGAACCCATGTCTTACATGGGTGAACTAAATCTAACTTTTTAAAGTCATTAGTTTTAAATTTTGTATATTATATATTGTCAACCATTAACAAAATAAGAGTAATAAATATCTAAGAAATTGTAAATGGCAAATAATGAAGATAAAAAATTATAAAATTATATTTTAAAATATGATATAATTGAAATCTTTTAGTTTAGTATATCTTAATAGATTATTAGCATAAGAAGATTTACATTTTAATATATAATTATTTAGTTTATTTACTTAAAACTCTTATATTTTAATATCTTATAGGAACTTACCAATAACTAAGATAACTATTTACCAGTTATTAAATCACTCAAACAAAATCAAACAAATAACTCAAAACTAATAATAGAAAATTTTTGATCATTTGATTGTATAAAGAAATAAGAAATATTATCAATCTACAATGAAAGAGAGAAATATAGAAAAGAAAATAAGAAATTAATAACTGTGATTTTAGTAAGTGTTCAAAATCATTAATTAATATCATTAATGAATTAATATGTGTATATAGGTTTAGCCAAAATAACAATCTTAAAATGTATAGAATCGTGTCATGTGTCAAAAAAACCTTGATTTATTAGAATAGATAGATATAGATGTGTTTTTAGTTTCGTTGAATTTGTTTTTGTTAAAGGTAGTTGTAGGTTTGTTGTTGATTGATTAGCCGGATTTGGTTGTTTTCTTGTCGATTGTAATAGTTTGATGGTTCTTATAATTTTGTGCATTGTATGTTGTTTTGGGCATGTGGGTGTTGTGGTTCTTCATGATGATATCCTCTGTTAATTATGTTTGTTTGTTTTTTTTTCTCAGCTTTTACATACAATTGCTATTTCTATGTTCAACGAACACCAGATGGATTTGAATGCAGATTAGCGAAAGGTATGGTCTGGTCTTTGTGATACTATAGGTTAATTTCTAATTGTATGCAGCTGGATTATTTTTAGTTCGCTCTCATATAAGCATGTATGAGATCTCAAAGCTAATTATACACATATGACATATGTGACAACTATGAGTTGCTAATTTCATAATTAGTGTATGTTATTTAGATATGTTATTCACTTTGAGCTTACCAAGTTATTATAGATTGTATGTAATTAGGTAACTTTCAAAAAGATTATCATCTTTCATCTAAACACATACTATCATCACCCTTTTTCATCTTGAATGCTCAATAGTCAATAATTATTCATTTTATGTAATTTTAATGGTTTTCATTGGTGATTAGTATGTAATTAAATCCTTTTTTGACTAATTACTTCATTCTCATGTAATTATGTATCATGATCAAACTAGGTTCATTAAATTCCCAAATGTCAAAGCTAACTATACACAAATATCACAAGAATGGGTTCCAAATTTCATCATTCGGTCTGTGTTTTAGTTTTTAGTTTTTTGATTTACACTTTTGGTTATATAGACTGCATTAGTGCTTTTCAAATCAGTTTTTCTATAGTAAATTAGTGTTTTCAACTCTGTTTTTTATTATTGAATTAGTGTTTCTCAAATCTATTTTTTGATTATTGATTGTTGTGATATCAAGCCATTTCGAGGTTTTGTTTTAACTAGCATGTAAACAGGTATCTTATGCCACATTATTGGTTTATTTGATTTGGTTAATTGTCAAATGTTAGTAGTATTTATCATTATCTACTTTATGAATTTTTATTATAATTCTAATTATCATTTAGTATCCAATTACAGGTGTACATCCTCGCCTAAAACAAAGGGCCAAAGAGAATTTATGATGCAACCATTGCATCCTAGACTCGACTTTTGCAACACTACAAATGCAACAAGAGGTGGAAAGGCAATGGTTTGTACCCGCAACAAACCATTTGTGCCTTTTGAAAATGATGTTGCCTTACACACTAAGTGTAAGCTATGATACTATGTGTCTATGATTACCATAGTTCTACTTTAACAAAAATATTAATTTGTAACCAGCTCTTTTGTAACAATTGATTTGCATGATTTATATATAAAGGGGAAAGCACTCTAAAGTTTTGGCTATAACACATTAACTTCTAGTTATATTAAAACTATAGTTGTCAAAATTTGGTGAGAAAATTTAAACCTATTTTGTCTTCTTAAACATTGGTTGTAAATTGATCGGCAACATTATGCCATAAAGTGATCAGTAACCTATTCGTTAATTGGAACTTTGTCGGAATAGCACTTCATCATAACTTGGTTAAACTTTTGTCCGTAGTTCCTTGGAAAAATTTTGAAACAGAACATTTTTATACAAAATGGTTTGAAATTTGTCGGAAGTGTATGTTTCCTATGCATTTCCAACGACAACTTACGTAGGAAACTACCGAGTTTTCAAGTAGTGATCGTTAAATGTCATGAAAATCTTGCGATGGACGGTTTTGATACTTTCTTCACTATTTTCTTTATATTTCCAAATATTAAGTTATTGGATCAAAATAAATTTTAAATGTTAGGAAAACATTTATTAACCATGGGGTATACCTCTCGATGTTAAAATTGTTCATCAAAACCCTTAAGATTTGACATGAATTTGCATTTAATTTTGATGCTTTGGTGTTATGAGCGTTTCTTGTTTCCTTTGAGGTAACTTGATAGCGTTAAATAGATTTGTTTGAAGTTAATATATGAAATGACACAAAATTTATGACAATTACAAAGAACATGAGTAGCACATATATTCATGTGATGGCAGAACAAACAACTTCACTTATAATGACAATTGAACAAACAAATTTACTAATAATAAAAACGAAACAACTTCACCCATTACAAAAACAGAACTAACAACTTAGAGAAATGGACAAATTTATTACATTCGATATGTTTTCGATACCTAATCTTGACCGTGAAAGGGAACATATGTTCTACACGATGATTAACCTTACAAACATAGGTAGAAGAAGACATACTTCCACCTGGTGCGTGTAACACATAACTTCACTTGTTACAAAGATGGAAGAAACAACATCACTTGTGATGAAAACGGAACAAACGACTTCACTTATAATGAAAATGGGCAATTTTTTTCGATACCACATCTTGGTTGGGTATATTTTTCATGATGATTAACCGTACAAACGCAGTTAAAAAGAGATATTCAAATCATGAAACTTTTCTTTAGTAATTTCATCCAAAATATAACTCATTTTATCGGTTAGATTATTCGCCCAACCACCAACTTTACCTTCCCTAAAAAATGCCTTACTAGGTAAATCCTCACGTAATTTCCCATGCTTATTAGACTCACTTAAATTTTCAAAGCTACTCCTCTGTGAACGGGTAGCCCAAGAACTTCGCAAGTTCCTTCACATTGTTCACAGTGTCCATTTTCATATACTCATACGTTAAGAACAAAACATTTTTATGGGGTTCTAAACTGGCCTTACGATACCCTATCACGTGGTCCCAATAAGGTCCTTCTACCTTTACTAAACAACTCAAACGCCTCTTTTAATGTCAATTGACCACGCGATTTGTCTCTCAACTTATTTGCAAAATGAAACTTTGAGACCAAAACATCTTTCGGTTTTCTACATAAGTAAATTAGGCGACAACCAAGATCAAGAATGGACTGCGGCAATGAAGTGTAGGGAATATGTGTGGCAAAGAGATGTGGCAATTCTCCGTCTACATAAGTAGGAGTGTTTCTAAGAATATCAGTTTCATATAGGGTAAACAAGTGTGGGGGTTGGACACGAGTAGAGGGTGACTTGAAAAATCATGAGCTTTATACTTGTTTCTATTCCCCAAAGCAAACACAAGCGCCTTGAGCCATGTAGTAACATTTTGGCAGTGTGGCCAAATAGATGTCGGTCGGATGAGCTTTGAAAGTGTTTTGTAAAGCCATCACAATTTCGACTGACATTCGACACATTGAGGGATACCAAAAGCCTTGGTACATGTATACGTTTTCGCTTACCCAACATTTCTCCTTTGGAAGTGTTGCAACCCTATCTTTGTATCTCTCAAAGATGAGGGCCATGTTTGCTCTTTCTTCACCTTCATCATTACTTTTAGCTATACAAGAAGAAAGAGTGGAAGCATGAGAAGGTACATGCACCGACACTTGAAGGTACATGCATCGACATTTGAAGGTTGTTTGTATGAATCAAATGAATATTTCTGATCTATAGAACGAAATAAGTTTGTTTATTTGATATAATAAATTGGTAATTAATGTTATGATTGATTGACATTATACTGGATAACAATTTAGCTAAGGTGTTTGTGGATGGCATGAACTAGGTTTATTGCTCATTTTACGTTACCGCGATATTATACGTGATGTGATAAAGTATATATTACAATCGACCCGACTCGTTTCAAAACAATTTTACATTAATACGTAGAGTAACTCGAATTTATACCATTGAACAAAAACGTTTAATATTTGACCTGACTCGTTTTCAAACAAAATTAATGCATGCCGAAACATAGACTTACAATTGCTCCGACATTTTTCAAACTAAATTCACGTCCATGTGTATAGTAAATGGAAAAGTATTATATTGACTCGATGCGTTTCCAAACAAACCAATGTCGAAACGTAGGTGAACTCAAGTCGTACATAAATTTTTTATTTAACCCAACTCATTTCTGAACAAATATTACCTCAAAACATAAACATATGTTGAAATGTAGATAGTTTTAAAGTGTATAGAGTTAAGCATGGAAACGTTTTATAGTTGACCCGAGTGGTTCCTAATTACGTCTAAATGTAACGGAACTGAATTTATATTGTATAGGCTAAACCCGGAATATTAGAAACTTAAGGAGGGTTAAAATAACATATTACAAAGTTTTTAGAAAGTAACAGAGGCTGAAAGTGTAAAGATTGAAAGTAGGAGGGGAAGAAAGGCCGGTGAAACCCCACCAACCTTTCTTTTTAAGTATATATATAATGGTAAGTTTTTAAACCAATCATATCGCATTCTGCCAACAACCTTTTCAGACCAATTTTGAGTGATGGAAAACATGGTTATTCCACGTATATAGTTTTACTAGATTTAGTAAATTCGTGTATTATACAATGTTAAATAAATAAAATATTAATATAACAAATTTATTAATTATACAATGATATTCTAAAATATGATATGACTGAAATAATAAAAAAATGATATAATTTTTAATTTTTTTAAATAGACATTTTGTTATAAAACAAAACGTATAAACATGTCCTTTTTAAAAAAATTCTTATTACAACTCCCAAATTTGATTATTTTTTGTTTTTAAAAAATTGACTTTTTAAAATATCAATTTATTTTGAAATATCCTTAATAAATAGATTTCTTTCTTAATTTATTAAAAATTAAAATGTATTAAAATACTATTATTAATAATAATTATTTAATAAAAGAGAGATGAAGGAAAATTTTGACCATTATGATGTGATGCTGATACGTAGCATCTCATTTACCCTTTTATTAATTAGAGTAAAATACTTTATTTTATTATTTTTTTAGTCAATCATTTTTGGTCTAATGCTTTATTAAAAAAGTTGGGAAGCTTTGCTTATCTTGAAGATCATGTGTTTAAACATTGGCATTTAGGAATTATTAATACCTTCGTGTTACTAACTTGCTAACCACCGATTCACCATTTAATAAAAATATATATAGTTTTTAGTTACTATGTTAGATATTCACGTGTTACACGGATGAAAATAGAAAATCTATAAAACATATATATATATGTACAATCTAATATATTTTATAAATAAGACATCAATGAATCAATATAACAAACATATTTAAGTTATAAACAATAATATATGAAAAAACAATATTTATTATTACAAGAATATATTGTATATATTTCTTTGTATGTAGTACATGATTTTAACTTATTCATACTAATTATGTAATTATAATAGTATGAAAAATTACATATTCACATCTAACAATAATATTTTAATTATAAATTAAAACGCTTTGCCAATGATGATATAAAACAAATAATTGGAATTCAATCACATGGAATTCAATATTATGTAATCATGAATTCAATCATCAAAATAACTGAAGAAAAGCTTTTTGAGACTATTTTCCTATCAATTATATTTTCAAAAATAATAATTCAATAATTTAATTATAAACGTTTATTTTAGTAAATATATATCTAACATTTGTGAATTTCACTTTAAAGAAAACATGTAGAAAAAAAAGTTATGATTTTTAGTGTAAATATTAAAATGAAAATAAAAAATGAGATGTAAGTGTTCTCATGGTTTCTTACTTTATTTTTACTTTATTTGAACATTTTGCACAGTTGATTAGAGCTCCTTTCGTGCGTGATATGTAAATGTAATTTTGATATACTTTACCTTTTTTTTAAATTAACATATTAAAACCATCCACAACGCAGTACCCGACATCACCACCCATCGCCGCCCGTGGCCCGCACCCACGGGCATTCAAGGGACAAATTTATTTATTTCAAATGTAAGAGCTACTTTGCCTTTTGCTTTTTTAAATGGCTAGTTGTAACAACTTGTTTTTTCACACTATAAACACGTTTAACACTTAATCATTTTACACATCTCACTCCATCCAAATTTCTATACTTTCTTTCAATGTAACATCCATCCACACTTTCAAACAACTCTTAATGAATCCAAAAGCTTCATTTCCTTTCACTGGTTAACACCAACGATGAAAACCAAATAATATCTCAATACCAAAATAAAAAGAAAAATAAATGGTGATTATTTAGTTAATTGTTAATTTTATTTTGTTTGTTTATTAATAAAATGAATATGATTGTTAGAATAAATGAAAAAATAAATGATGATGTGGAAATAAATAGTTATTCGTGGGAAGAATAGTATTAAGGGTAAAATGTGTTTGTGGAAATGATAGATGGAAGTTAGTAGCCGAAAAACTAATGTGACATGCGAACTAGCATAGTTTGTGGGACTGACGCATGTTACCGTTACAGACAGTCTAAGTAAATGTTTTTGTTTCTATTTCTTCAATGGTTTAGTCTAATCCTAGTCTCTGGGTCTAATCATAGATTTCAGATGCGTTGTATAAGAAATAAAATGAAAACCTGTTCATCAACAAACATAGAGATAATAATTACTTGAATTTGGTAGGATAATTGGGAGATGTGCATAAGATGTTGGTCCGGAATTTAGTGAAGAAATGGTGCGGAGACGACAATGGGTGAGAGAGTGAATTGATGATGGGTGGACCCGGTGCCAACCTACAATGATGTCGGGCTTTAAAGATTGCTTCAATAATGTGGTGACGAGACATGTACGAGTACCCATATTCATCCGTCTTAATAACCGTGAAACACGTGAATAAGAAGGATTATTTCAATAGGTTTGTAATTTATGTATTACATGGGTTCAATAAAAAATATTAAATATTAGTAATCAATTTTTTTTAAATTATTAGTAATAAAAGTTTTTCTAATTATAATATGATATATAATATGATACGATTGAAATTACGTATAAGTAAAAACTATGAGTAATACAACAAAGATATTATTTTCTTTGAACTTTTATTTAAATTTTTAATCTAAAAAATTTTCAAAAATCGTTCTAAATCAAAATTTTTTAAAAAATGTCATTTTATAAAATTTTTTTACTATAACTTTGAATTTTTAATTTTTATGGTTCATAAAAATTTTAATTTCTAAAAGCACTGATTTTAAATATTTTTTAAAAAAATGATGTTTTAAAAAATTACTTACATTATACAAAAGATTATTTTCTTTAGAAATTATAATAAAATGAACTCTTTCTTAATTCATTAATAACTATTTAAAGCTCAAAAAGAATTAAATGATATAATAAATGGTTAATGTAAATATTTAATATGAGAGAGAATCTAAAAAATTAGACTTATGAGTTCTAATACAATGACAAATGATAAATCAAAACTTTCTTTTATCATAGTAGATAGATTAGTCTAAACTACTATTATGTACCACTGCGTTGCGTTGATGGCATAAAACCGTATTGAGCAACATTAATGTCACACGCCACTAACTATTACCAACATTGAAAAAGACCACAAAACAAAAGAAATAATAATGAAAGAAAACATAGGCGTTAAAACAATGAACAATGGACGCCCATTGCAGTGTGTTAATGTGTAAAAATTAGACCAAAACGTAAAACACGAAACAATTGATAAATAAAAAAATGAGGTAAAAACATTGAACCACATACGCGTGTTGTGGTATGTTAACTTGAAAATTTTAGATTGAAACGTAAAACTAAAAATTTGTAATAAATAAAAGTATATGATAACAAAGTTGAAAGTAAAAAAAATATTGGTGTTAAATATAAAAGATAAAAACTATTACTGTTAAAATTTAAAAGAAAAAATAATAAAAAATACAAAAGTACAACCTATGAAGCATGGAGTAGATACATAACCAAGTTGAAAATATAAAATATAAAAATTATTTGTGTTAAAATTTATAAGACAAAAAATAAAGAAAATACAACGGTATAACCCATGAAACATAAAGTACAACTAATGATGCATAACAAAATTGAAAATTATTATTATACATAATTTGTTGTTCCTGAAACTTTTTTACTTTGTTGTTATAAGGTAGTTTGATGGGTAACACAATTTAGTTGTAATCTTGCAACTCTACCACAAACTATAGTTAAATTTAGTTATCTTCGTTGTGTTGTTCTTTAATTCATAAGTGTTTAGAGCTTAAAGGAGTATAATTTGAGACAAAAAAGAAAAAAAATAAAAGTTGAAGGTTTAAAGATGTAAATATTCTAAAATAGAAAAAAATAGTTAAGAACGAGACCCGGTGTATGATACTCTGGGTTTGGGCGTATCATACATCGGGCGTCGTATAAGGCGGTGTATCATACTCCGGGGTGTATCAACAATGTACAAAGTGGTGTATTTGAAGAAGAAAACAAAGAGTTAGTCGTATGAAACCAAAGGGGTGTATGATACGTCGGGTAGGGGTATACTATATGTCGGTCACCAACAAACCCACAAATTTTGCATAACTTTAAGTGTATTTAAACCTATCTAACCCCAATTCAAAGAAAAACTTCCCATACACGAAAATTAGAGATTTTAAACTGATTTTTTGGTGATTTGAATCCTTCCCATTCATCCCAAATCATCTACAATCATCAGTAAAACAAGATTGAAGATTTAATAAAGCTCATAAGTGGCTACTTTTTTCTTGATTGCTTCAGAAGTACGATTATTGTCAAGTGAGACAATTGGTATGCTTTGATTTGGTTTTGTATTGAACATTGAATTATTCAATAAAAGCGTTATGTTTTGGTTGATTTAAAATGTTTGCTTATAAATAAAGTTGTTTGTTTGATTATTAGTTTTCCGTTTTCTTGAATCGTGAGATCATTAAGAAAAGTAGACAATTTTATATATGTGATTGGTAACATTGTAAATGAATGAATCTTAAAAGTTTGTTCTTATGTTATCACTTTAATACAAAACTAAGATCTTGAAGTATTGGTTTTTACAAATTTTAATTAAACATATCAATTGTTGATCTTGCGGAATTAGAAACCCGAAAATATTTATTTTCTTATTATTTATATTCGTTCCAAAGTTTATTGTTTTATGCACTTGGTGTTTTTGAAATCATTTAAAGTTTCAAATTTAAATTTCAAAGGTTGTGTCTTTGAGTCTACTGAGTCTTGTTTGTTTAACACTTTCCATTAATTATCCGTAAAGACGACTTTACTTACCATTACACAATAAATGTTGCTAAGACCGATATATTAACTTATTTTTATCGAGTCTCGACAATAAATTCAATAACACCTAATTTGTATAGAAATTATGTTTTCTTATTGCAAGTACGATACAGTTAGTTAAAAAAAACAATATAAGTGTTTACGAAGTTCGGATATCCGAATTTTGGATTTTTGGATATTTTGGATTTTCGGATATTTTGGATTCGGTTTCAAATTCAGATATTTTTTAACACCCATACTTTTTAACCACCGTATCATTACAATCAATTCCATGAAGTGGTCATGGGTTGTTAAAGATTGGATTACAATTTTTTTAAACCAATATGCGGGTTTTTCACAACTTTATAGAATGTTTTCTTTTATAAAAACGTTTAAAATTGATTTTTTCAAAAAAAGTTTAAAAACTAAGAATTGTTAAAGAAAAGATGTTTTAAAAAATGAATGGTAAAAAAAAGAACTTTAAAAAACCAACCAGTTTAAAAAAGTTTAAAAAATCAAAAATTTTTAGAATGATGTATGAAAAACGAACGGTTTAAAAATCAAACATTTAAAAAAATGTTTTTAAAAAGTTTTTTATTTATGTATTGAAAACGTATTTTATTAAATAATAATCTTATTAATAATGAAATTATAAAAATAATATAAAAAATAAAAAAAATTGAAAAAAAATCTTAAATAAAAATATTACTGTAACTTAAAAATAAATTAAATAAATGGATAATACGAGTAAAATGTTAATTTTATAATATTTAACATTACTAACGGTTGATTAACAAAAATAAAAATCATATCTTAAAGAGAAAAAAAATGTAAGCATTATATTTAAATATTTTAAACTTTAAGAAACAAATATAAAATTTTAAAAGAGACCATCCATATAATTTACTCTTAATAAAATGTTAAGACAACATTTACTAACCATGGTTACACCTCTTGATGTTAAAACTATTTATCAAATCCCTTAATAATTGAAGTGAATTTGCATTTGAGTGTGATGCTTGCGTGTTACAAGCATCTTGTGTACGTCTCCTTTGAGGTAATCTGACAATGTTAGATAAATTGTTTGAACTTTATATACGAAATAAACAAAAAGTTGCAAATATAATAAAGAACATGAGTAGCACATGTTTTCATGTGATGCGTGAAACAAACTTCACTTGAAACAAACTTCACTTGAAACAAACTTCACTCTTAATGACAATGGAACAAATAACTTTACTCATAATGAACATAAAACAACTTCATTCATTTCGAAATAGAACTAACAACTTCACTAAAAAAGGAAATGGACTAATTTATTACATTCGATATGGTTGCGATAACAAATCTCGACAGTGGAAAGGAACATATGTTCTACACGATGATTAACCTAACGAACATAGTTAAAAAGGGAACATACTTC
>JACCIX010000061.1:92500-177500 GCA_025506515.1 Flaveria trinervia
GTTTTGATGAGCATGAATAGTGGTTCATGCGCCTAAACAGTGGCCCATGCGCCCAGCATGTTGGCCCATGCGTCTAAGTGTTGGCCATGCGCCCAGAGGGGGTCCATGCGCCTGAACAGTGGCCCATGCGCCTAAGTGATGGCCAAGCGCCCAAGTGTTGGCCATGCGCCTATATAGTGCCCATGTACCTAAGTGATTGAAACATCTAAGTGTTGGTGATGCGCCTGAACAAGTGCCATGCGCCTGAACAGGGCAGAAGCGCCCAAATAGTGCCCATGCACCCAGACTGTTTTACACTTCGAATTTTTATGCTCATGCGCCTGGAAGGTCCCATGCGCCCAATTTGGACTTGAGGTTTTCTAAGTGATTTTAAGGGGTAATATGGGGAGATAGGCCTGGTTATGATGGGATGGCTTATGTTTGATGTGTGTTATGCATGTATGATGTTGGCTGTATGGTGATGGTGTATGCTATGATTATGTATATGTTCCTTATTATGTATGTATGTCTTCCCTTGGCTTTGCGTTGAATGTTAACGAATGTAATGAAAGTATTATGTAATGTAAAGTGGAAGATAATGAAAAGAGGAACGTAATGAATGAATGCATGCATGAATAAATGAATAAAAGAGAAAGTATAGAAAGGCTTGCAAGCACATGTATGAGGTGCGCGACTCTGTGTCGCAACAGACTCGAAAAAGGTCCTTGTCGCGTATCCCGGTACTGTGTCAGTCTTTGGACATGAGTCGGGGGTTTGGTTACAGACCCCAGCACAGTATCAGTCTTCGGACATGAGTCGGGGGTATTGCATGAGACAGGATGCAGATCGCGTACTCCGGTACTGTGTCAGTCTTTCGGACATGAGTCGGGGGTTTGTGAGCAGGCCCCGGCACAGTATCAGTCTTCGGACATAAGTTGGGAGTATTGCATATGAAGAAAGTGATGGATGATGAGATCCGTGTCGGTATCCGATACTGTGTCAGTCTTCGGACATGAGTCGGGGGTTGTGAGCAGGCCCCGGCACAGTATCAGTCTTCGGACATGAGTCGGGGATATTGTGTTAGGATCAGTGATCTATGTTCGATTGATTTGAGAGTATAGCAGCGGAATTCAAACAATGAATTAGTCGATTCACAACGAAACGATATTCAATGAAGAACAAAGACGGTTATAGAGAGAGAAATTCTGCAAATATATTTCATTCAATATTCGCTTTCGTGGTAACAGAATGTCACACTTACAATTAGGTTATATAAGAGATGTGACGTCTGCTGATGTCACTTGATAGTGACATCTAACAGATTTATTACAACTGAAACACAACTACTGAAGATGTCAAAACAGCTGACATCTCTTACAAAAATGCTAAGTGTTTCAGTTGTTATAACTACTAAAAAACATAAAACTACTGAAACTACAACGACTGAAGAACAAGCTCTTCAGTCGTTTTACAAAACTACTGAAAGTAAAAATATAAAACTACTGATATCACAACTACTGAAGAAGTACTCTTCAGCATTGTGACAAACTACTGAAACTTCAGTACTTGATCTTCAGACTTGAACTTCAGACGTTTCATCAGCTGATGACTTCAGTAGATATCATCAGCTGATGTCTTCAGTCTTTGTCTTCAGACTTTGTACATCAGTTGTTGATCTTCAGCACTTGTAAACTCTTCAGCTGTTGTACTTCAGTACTTTGAACTTCAGCTTCAGCACTTGTGTTCTTCAGCTGTTCAGCTTCAGTACTTGTGTTCTTCAGCTGTTGTCTTCAGCACTTAGTTCTTCAGCTGTTGAAGTCTTCAGCACTTGATCTTCAGCTGTTGAAGTCTTCAGTACTTGTCAAACTGCTGATGAAGCTTTCAGCAGTTGTTGTGATATCATGTGGGACTTAGAGGTTTTCTGATCTTGGCTCATTGGTTCTTTTGGTCCAACAAACTCCCCCTGAACCAATGCAGCCAAAATCTCTAATTTATTTATTATCCCACTTATTGTTGGCAAAAAGGTTGGTCTTTTTCCTTCTTGATCAGTAGAGAATATGACCCATATAAGCTCCGGCCTTGGAAGAAGTCTCAGATATTTGTTTGGCAAGATATGAATGAGAACTCTGTTTTGGGGAACTGGACACAGAGTTGTTATCCCATTCATGAGATCTACTTCCCGTGTATGAGCCTGTAGGACTCTCTGGTGTAGGCTCTGAGAAACATGATTTGTTCTTCCATGGTCAGGTTCTCGGCTTCACCATCAAACAATCCTTCTCGCCCATACAGCTCTGAGATGTACTTGGCCTGTTTGCGAGCTCAACTGTTGTAATTTGTCTATGCAAACTCATCAGGTGATTCCTTCGAGTAACAGACTGAGCTCATTTGTTTGAAGTTCTCAAGCCTCTTGTAGACTACCCTTTTTAATAATTCTGTTCTCTAGCATCTTCTGGGGTGGTTGTTTAGTCTCGTAGGCCTTCTTGAAATCTTCGACAATCTCCCAGGTGATACTACAAGGGCCACTGTGATCTCTTCATCTACGATCCTCTTGACTTGACCCTTGTATCTCGAAGGAATGTCTTTCTTTACAATCCTGTGAGCCACCCTCGGATCAGGCCATACTCTCACCCTTTCCTTCTGATATTGAAATGTGTTGGCGAGAGTGTACAATCTCAGAGCTTCTTTCTTCATGCTGATAATTGATGACGAAGCAGCATAATTTTGTCAATGCTTTTCAGCATTTCATCATCATGAAGCTTTTGCTGCTCCTCTTCTTCAATCTTTACTCTCACAGCATCCATCTGTGAGGTGGGAGTGATGGGCATAGGTTTGGCTTCGCCAATGTTAGGACTGCAAACAGAGGCATCCTATCTTCTTCCACATCATCCTCTTCTTCTTCTTCTTCTAGCCTCAACACCCTTCTCTTCTTCTTCTTGGGTGCATCATCGGCTGTTGGTTTAGATGGTAAGGGAGTTGGTTTGTGGGTTGAGTTGTGGTTGTTTGGATTTGGGCTTTGAGATTGTTTGGAGATTTGAGGGGTAGGCTGTTTTGAGTGGGTGGAAGGGAAGGTTGTTCCAGCATTTTGGTTGTGAGTTTAGCCTTTGTAAGTTTTGCCATTTCAAAACCTTTTTCCAGCCCAGCCTCATCAAGGGCTTCAATGATAATCCCCTTGTGGAATTGCTCAGACAGACAGATTCTGGTGGCTATAGCCAGAATACTGTCTCTGGTCCACGCACGAATCTCCATCAAAGATCTTCCTAAGTATTTGGCAATGAAACGGATCATGATCTCCAATCTCTCCTTCTCCAGTACATCATACCCAGCCCATCGGGTTTGAATCTCCTCCACTTCCAACTTCCTGATTTCACTATCTAAAGTGGCTGTATCAAAACCTTGCCTGAAGAGTTGCTCAATGATTTTATCCATGGATCGGCTGTGTGTATCATCAGCATCTTTTACCAGCTCTTCCAAGGATTTTTCTTCAGCAGTAGGTTGATCATCAGCACTTTTCTTTCGTTTATAGGTGATCAGTTGTTGCTTTTCTTTTTCCACTCCTGGCTTGCTCTTGGGCCTTCTCATCCTCTGTTCTTTTCCTCTTCTTTTCTTTCACTGCAGTACTCTCCCCCTTTTGGATGCATTGGTGGTAGGGTTTTGTACCGCAGAAAGTGTCTTTGCACAGCAGCATCAATCAATGTTGTAAAGTTGAGGAAATCCTCTCATCAATGGCTTTAGTCACAATGTCAGTGATTATGGGTGTGATGAGAGGGAGGAATTTTGAAGGACATCAACTATTTGCTCAAAGGGTTTGTTCCTGAGAAATAGTGCCAGAAGCAGAGGCAGGTGGCTGAGTTGTTGGAGTGGCTCAGTGTTTGGGGAACCTTCAACTGAAGGTGCCATCTGTGGGTTGGTGGAGGCAGATGGTCTTTCCCTTGAGAGAGTTGATCAAGTAGGTTTTGCAGCCTACTGACTTCCTCCTCAAGGATTGTGTTCTGGGCAAACATCGTAGAAAAAGCCCAGGTCATCATCAGCAGAAGCTGAATCACCTGACCTCCTGCTTGGAGCAGGATGTACATGCACTGGGTGTAGACCAGTTGTAGCATGTGCCCCTTTGTCTTGGTACTGGGGACTTCCAGCCTCAGGACTATGTCCATCATCAGCTGTTGCCTCTAGTGAGGTCTTAGCAATGTTACCAGCCTCATTCTGATCATGTGCTGATGCAGAAGAGGTGGCAGCCTCACTAGATATTCTAATCTCCCTATCTACACAGGAGATAGAAGTGGTAAACCCCTATGCTGTGGGTTCTCAATTGCACTTTGGTCCTCCCCCTCAATGGTAGAGGTGTTCCCAGTAGTAAGTGGTATCTGGGGAGGGGGTGAGGAGTGCAATTGAGTCAGCACTTGTGCAACAAGCAATGTTGGGCTTTGGGGGGCGGTTGCATGGGGTGAAGGGATAGAAGCAGTGTGCACCTGGGGAGAAGGTGCTCTTCAATGGCAATCCCCTCAAGTGAGGAAGATCCCAGATGTGTGGGTACCCCTTGTGTGGTTGCTGCAAGCTCCTGTTGAGAGGAATCCTGAGCGGCTATGGCTGGAAGAGTCCTGATATCCACTAGGGGGTTATAACCTGTGGGTATATCCTGCGTTTGTGTTGCAGGGGCATCCTCAGGGGACTCATTTCCCTGAGTAGCCGTTTTGGGTTTCTTTTTGGTGGGTTTGGTGGGGACTTTTGATTTGGAGGTGGTGGCTGTGGGTTCCAGCTGCGTGGGTTTGCGCAGCTTGGCAGCCAATTTGAGTGAGTGGTCAGAGTTGTGCCGGGAGTATACTTCAGGCAAAACAGCCATAGCAGGGACTCCCAGGCCAACAAGTCCCTCAGCTTGAAGCTGGTTTGTAATTATGGCCATTATGAACCGCGGATATAATATCCAACGGTTAGCAGTTAGTTTTTGAGCCATATCCTTGAGCTCTGAAAATATTATTTCTGAAAATTTAAAGGCTGTTGCTCAAGAATAGAATACATTACCTGCTGCCACTTCGTAGACATTTGATCCCAAGACGAAGTCTTAGGAGCCAAACAGACATTTACCATGTGAAAAATTAGGCGTTCAGCGTCATGGAAATGTTTCTTCATTATAGTGGAGGCACTAAGGTTGCCCTGATATCCATGATGGGCAAAGGATAAATCAGTTGTGCCCTTGGGATATCCAGCAGGAGAAATGGCATCATCCATATGTAGAGTTTGGCGAAGTATTTCGGAGTGATGACCACTTCTTGGTTGTTGACGACCTACCGGAGAGATGCTGTGTTGTTCTCCCCAGTGGTGATGGTGACGTTCATCCAAAACTGTTTGAGGGATTCGGCATGAAGGATGGGATTGAGAAGAAATGCCGTTTTGTATTGTGACTGGACCATAAGATCGATAGCAGTATCGAACTTAGCCCAGAATGACGATTTAGTAAGGTAGGCTACACAGTTGTGTCGCGGTTTGATTTGCATGGACGCCATTTAGAAGAGAGAAGTTTTGGAGAGGAACATTAGGTTTGAAGAAGATGAAGCTTTGAAGGATTAGGTCAGGGATATTTATAGGGTAGGGTTAAAACGACTGAAGGATTGGTGTTAGTCATCAGTAGTTTAAACGACTGTTGACATGGTATTACCCTTTCAGACGTTGAAACAGCTGAAGTCGTGGTTTTAGGCATCAGTAGTTAGAAAACTACTGAAGCCATGGTTTTGACTTCAGATGATGAAACAACTGAGGACTTGGTGTTTGTCATCAGTAGTTGTGAAACTACTGAAGACAGTGGTTTTGTCATCAGTTGTTGTAAACAGCTGAAGACTTGGTATTAGTCATCAGTAGTTATAAAACTACTGAAGAAGACATGGTTTTGCTTCAGTTGTTTAAAATGAAACAGCAGTTGTAGAAACAACTGAAGAGAAAGTTCTCTTCAGTAGTTTTCGTCAATTCATAGCCTTTCAGCTGTTTCATACTGTCCTCAACACTTACTCATCAGACTTTGCATCTGCTTTAAGGTGTTTCATAGGACGTCAGTACTTATCTGTTTGTACTGATTTCAGTAGTTTTAACTACATAAGTAGTTGTAACTACATCAGTAGTTTGGAACAGATAAAGTACAGTACTTGTGAGGCATTTAGCCGTCAGTAGTTATAAAAACTACTGAAGGTGAAAGGACTCATCAGTACTTATATATGACATGGTTACCAATGATCATCATATATTTACTGAAATCATCAGTAGTTGTCACTTATTCTATTGCAGCATACCAAGCCTTAACACAAGGTTTTGGAAAGTAGAACTATCCAAAGGCTTAGTGAAAATATCTGCAAGCTCATCAGCACTAGCACAAACTTAGGATCAATCAGACCTTTTTCAAAGCAATCCCGAATAAAATGATGTCTGATCTCTATATGTTTGGTCCTAGAGTGCTGGACTGGATTTTTGACAATACACAGAGCTGAAGCACTATCCATTAATAATGGAGTCTTAGTCTCTGTAATGCCATAATCCAGAAGTTGGTTCTGAAGCCAGAGTACCTGAGAAGTACAACTTGCAGCAGCAATGTACTCGGCCTCAGCAGTTGATGTAGCAACAGATGTTTGTTTCTTACTCTGCCAAGAAATCAAACAATTGCCTAGGAATTGACAACCACCAGAAGTTGACTTTCTAGTTAACTTGCACCCTGCATAGTCACTATCTGAAAAAGCAACTAATTTGCAAGAGTGTCCAGTGGAATACCATAAACCCAGAGATTGTGTACCTTGCAAATATCTAAAGATTCTCTTGACTGCAATCAAATGAGACTCTTTAGGAGCAGCTTGAAATCTAGCACAAACACATGTAGCAAACATAATATCTGGTCTAGAAGCTGTTAAATACATCAAGGACCCAATCATACATCTGTAAAGCGTTTCATCAACAGCTTTACCTTTCTGATCAGCATCCAGTTGTGTGGTGTTGCACATGGGAGTAGAACATGGCTTACAGTTTTGTAAATCAAACTTATTCAAAAGATCTTTTGTATATTTTGACTGATGAAAAGGGTTCCATCAGCCTTTTGTTTGATTTGCAAGCCTAGAAAGAACTGTAATTCTCCCATTGCACTCATTTCAAACCTCTTTTTCATTAATGTTGTAAAATCATCACACACTGGGGATCAGAGGATGCAAAAATAATATCATCAACATAAATCTGAACAAGTAGCTTATGCTAATCCACCTTCTTAATAAACAGAGTTTTATCAATGGAGCCTCTAGTGAAATTATTCTTAAGAAGAAAAGTAGAGAGTGTCTCATACCAGGCTCTAGGAGCTTGTTTCAACCCATAAAGAGCCTTATCAAGTTTATACACCCATTCAGGATGTTTATTATCCTCAAAGCCTGGTGGTTGACACACATAAACTTCTTCCTTTATTTTACCATATAAAAATGCACTTTTGACATCCATTTGAAAAACTTTAAGATTTTGGAATGCAGCATAGGCTAAAAACAATCTGATTGCCTCTAGTCTGGCTACAGGGGCAAAGGTTTCATCATAGTCAATACCTTCTCTTGTGAAAACCCCTGTACAACCAGTCTAGCCTTGTTCTTAACAATAAGCCCATTTTCATCAGTTTTGTTCCTAAACACCCATTTAGTGCCTATTGCACACTTACCTGGGGGAAGAGGAACAAGTTCCCACACTTGCTGTTTTTCTTGAACTGAAGTAGCTCAAGCTGCATAGCTTCAACCCATCCATTGTCTCTCAAAGCAACATGGTAGTTCTTTGGCTCTAGCTGACTGATGAAGAGAGCATAGAAGCAGAAGTTAGACAATTGACTCTTGTTGAAACACCAGCATTGATATCACCAATAATCTGAGACATGGGTGATTCTTCAGTTCTTGATAAACAATGAGATCTGTGCAAGTGTTTGTAGAACCTTCAGCAGCAGCAGATGTTGATGTAGACTCTTGAAACCAAGAATTAGATGGTAACTCAAAAGATGTAGAGGAAACAAAGATCTCATCAGCATTTGTTGTGGATGGAACTGCTGAAGCTACAGGAACATCAAATTTAGCAGACACAGGCAGTTGGTCACTAAACTTGAATAGGTGAGTATTGATATTATCATCATCATCATCAATACCACCAGGTGGAAGACATGCTGCAGAGATGATTTACCACAGGATCTGCAACAGCTGGAGGTTGATAAGGAACATATTGCAGTATGTCCAAATCAAACAACTCCACAGGGTTTTGTGGAATCTTGTCCAAAGGAGATTCATTAAACTTCACATGCAAAGTCTCTTCAACTATCTTTGTTCGGCAGTTGAAGACTCTGTATGCCTTGCAAGTAGATGAATAACCAACAAAATACCCTGCATCCACCTTAGGATCAATTTATGGAGTTGATCCTTTGTGTTGAGAATAAAACAGGGACACCCAAATGCTTTAAAAAATGAAATTAGAGGAGCCAAGTGATGGAGAACTTCATATGGAGTCTTCATCAACCTCTGATTTACTAAAACTCTATTCTGCACATAGCAAGCTGTGTTTACAGCTTCAGCCCAAAAGGTCAGTGGCAAACCAGAGTCAGCCAGCATGGACCTTGCAGCTTCAATTAGGGTCCGGTTCTTTTTCTCCACTACTCCATTTTGTTCTGGAGTCCTTGGGATGCTAAACTGCCTTTTGATTCCCTTTGAGAGATAAAAGTCATCAAGTGTATGGTTTCTGAATTCAGTTCCATTATCACTCCTAATACACTTGACTGGAAGGGAATACTGCTTCTCAATATACAACACAAAGTGAATAATTCTGAGCAACCTCATCCTTTGAATGTAGAAAGAAAGTCCATACAAATCTGGAGTAATCATCCACAATTACCAGACAATATTTCTTCTTTGCCATGCTCATTACTCTCACAGGACCAAATAGATCCATATGCAGTAATTGCAAGCAGGCAGTGGACTTAGGCTCTTCAATAGGAGGGAATGAGACTTTGTGCTGTTTTCCTTTTAAACAAGCAGTGCAGGTTTCATCACAGTGGAACTCCTTTATTGGTAAGCCTCTAACTAAACTATTGTGGATAAGCTGATTCATGTTTTTGAAATTAACATGACCCAGCCTTCTGTGCACAGTTTAGATTCTTGAGAAGAGGCTTTGAAAATAGGCAAGGATTGCCTCTGAGATCTATTTTCTTGGAAAGATCTAAGGCATACACTCTTCCTGTCCTGTTGGCTCTCAGGAGAGTGTGATCATCCAACACCTTATCAATCAAATGCAGAACTTTGGATGACAGAATCCTACAGTTCTGACTGGTGAAAAGAGCAACATGGCCTTTATCACACATTTGACTGACACTCAAGAGATTGTACTTGAGATTTTCCACATGATTAACATCATCAAACTTGATTTCTCCATTGGAGACAAACCTTTCCAATGATGTAACCCCTAGCATCATTGCCAAAAGAAACAAACCCCTTCTTTCCTTGAGAGTAGTCATGAAGAAGAGAGCTGTTCCCAGTCATGTGCATAGATCCCCCACTGTCTACATACCAGATGCTACTTTGGCATGTTGGAGAACCCTGCAATAATAAACAATGAGTTAGTTTTGGAGACCCAAACCTTTTTGGTTTTGGGCCTGGTCTCATCAATAGATGGTAAACTAACAGTTTATTTGAAACAACAGCCTGAGAGGAAGAAGATGAAGAAGAGGAATCCTTTGGCTTGGATCTCCTTTTCTGTGGTTTCAACATAGGAGCATCTAATTGGTTAACTCTACCCAACAGATGTTGAACCATCATAACCAGCTGTGTCTGATTTTGTGATAAAGCTTTCAGCTCATCAGACACATTGCCAGTGGAGTTTGATAAGTTCCTATGTTGCACCTTCTTTTCTGAGCACTCTCAGCTGTCACCTGTTTAACCCCTTCCTTTTTGGATTTCTTTGAGGACTTAAGGGTTACAGGATTTGATGTTGCTGATACAAATGTGGTCTCAAACTCAGTTTTCATTTTTACCATTTTCTCTTTAATTTCTTCTTTTGTTTGAGTTTGGAACCTCTTTTGTACCAGCAATCATCTGTAAGATGATTGAACAAACCACATACTTCACATGGTTTCTTCTTCATCTTAGGTTGATCATCAACTAAAGAGGGTGAGGCAACTGAAGACTTGCTCTTCAGTGCTTTGGAAGCATTGTTTGCTTTCTTGACTTCCTCTTTAGGAGTCTTCAAACTCTTTCTACTAACAGTTTTCTTCTTTTCAGTACTGACAGTAGTTGGAGTTTGAACTTCAGGTGTTAAATCCTGCTCTCTAGTCCTTTCAGGACTTTCAGAATTAACTCCTGAGTTGATCAACTCATTGATCATGTGAGTGTCAGCAGTGAACCATCAACATCATTGATAGGTTCTGAGAGGGCTTGGTGCTGACTTCTACTTCTGATTGTGCTGTATCAGAAAGTAGATCACATGATGAGATGGATTGGTTATTACTCTCACCATCAGATTCTACCTCTGCTCTTGGAGTAAAATCTGTAGGTGGAGCAGTGTGATTGTAACCAATGCCAAACTTCACATTGGAAGCAGATTGCTTACTAAGAAGCATTTCAAAACCTTTGCATGATTGTACCCATCTATCACACTCTACCTGGGTAACTGCAAGGGTTTCTTTGAGATCTTTATACTTCTCTAGAAGTATCTCTTCCCTAGCCTTATCATCAGTTATTTGGCATTTCAGTTTGTAAATCTCATCATTTTTATCATTAAGCACAGACTCAAATCAGCTTTGCTTTTGGAAATTATTTGTTCTAGCTCAATGTTCTTGTTGATTAAAGCTACATTTGCTTCTCTAATAGATGCAAATGCTGCTATGCATGGTTCAAAACATAATTTGGCTTTTGCCTCAGAGGATACCTGTGATACCTTTGATGTAGAGGCATTAGTGGATGAAGTATCAGCAGAATCCAAAGCCATAAGAGCTAGATTTCCAAAGGGACTTTCACCACCATGTTGACCAGCACCTGAGAACAGTTGTTCATGACCAGACAAGTCATCTGGTAAACTGCTCCAGTCAACAACTCCTGGTGTGAAGAAGCTGTGTTGTTGAGGTTGAGTTTGTTGATGAGATTGGGAAGGCTGTGGTTCAGGCAATGCTTGTGGTTGATGTGCAATTGGAGCTTGAACAGGATTTGGTTGAGGCATATAATAGCAGGGATAAGGATATGACATTTGACCCTGGGGAACAAAGTATGCAGGAGATCTAGAATGTGAATGATGACTAGAACCAGCAGGATGTTGCCCTCTATTTTGTGGACTAGTACTAGGAAAAGTCACAAAGGGTGCAGAAGAGTTAGATCCAGTTGATCTACACTCTCTTGCAAAGTGTCCCAGCCTTTGGCATTTGTGACACCTCAACTTACTCTTGTCAAAACCAACTTTGGTTTTGCCAGAGAGTCCAGGAAATTTCCTGCCAGTTCTCTTATAGAACTTCTGAGATCTGATATTAATCAATGCCATTTGGCTCAGAATATCCATCTCTTCTAGATCATCATCAGCTATTCCTTTCAGATCATCCATGATGAAGCATAATTGTCAGTATTACTGCCAGAATGACTCTCAATACCAACAAATGCATGATCAGAACTATTTGAAGAGAAATCTATATGCTCATCATAATTGTTTTCAGATGCAGCATATTCTGACTCATGACCACCAAGGCAGTATTCCCTGGTACAAAGTCATCAGTGAGCTTTCCTGATGAGGACAGTTTCCTCTTCTGCTCTATCTCTCTTTCAATGTAAGCAGTTTCCCATGAAGTTGGGTGAGAGATAGGCCATCCAGATTTGCACTGGAGCGTAGGACAATCGTGTATGTGTCCCATCTCTCAGGCAGTGATCTGAGGAATCTGTTGTTCATCTGGCTATTGGTGTATTCCTGTTTCACCATTTTCAGCTCAGAGATCAAACAGGAAAAGCACTCAAACTGTTGAGTCAGTGTCTCACCCTTTCTATGAGAGAATGTCTCATATTGTTGGGCAAGGATTTCTCTATTGTTTGCTAAGACCTCATCTGTGCCACCGAATTGTTCCTTCAGGGCATTCCAGAGATCATGAGCAGTTTCATGATGCATAAGCCCAGAATAGATTTCATTAGGCAGTGCCATGGCCAGAATTCCATGGGCTTTAGCATCAATCTCAAATAGTTTCCGATCTTCATAAGAGTATTGTTCCTTCTTCTTCGGAACCATTTGATTGGTTTCCGGATTGTTCACCGTAGGCTTATGTGGTCCATGTACCACAGATGTCCAACAACCTGAACTATTAACAGACATGTGATGAAGCATTCTTCGTTGCCATATGTTATACTCGGTCCTAACCAGCATCGGAGGCTTGGTTGAGGAACCAGTATTGTGAGGATCATTAGAAGGAGTCGTCATCTCAGATTCAATCAAATTCGATTAAGCTAAACCAAATTTAGAACAAAACACAACAACCAATTGAACCAGAAGATCTCAAAATAAATGAACGAAAGCGACAGAAATTCAATAATCTATAACTAGTTCTTGTGAATACGCTAATTCAATCAAACACAGATATCAATTAGCAGTTTCAATGATCAATTGTTAGATCGATCAATGATTAACCAGCTCTGATACCACTTGTTAGGATCAGTGATCTATGTTCGATTGATTTGAGAGTATAGCAGCGGAATTCAAACAATGCATTAGTCGATTCACAAGAACGAAACGATATTCAATGAAGAACAAAGACGGTTATAGAGAGAGAAATTCTGTAAATATATTTCATTCAATATTCGCTTTCGTGGTAACAGAATGTCACACTTACAATTAGGTCGACACCTCTTATATAAGAGATGTGACGTCTGCTGATGTCACTTGATAGTGACATCTAACAGATTATTACAACTGAAACACAACTACTGAAGATGTTAAAACAGCTGACATCTCCTTACAAAAATGCTAAGTGTTATCAGTTGTTATAACTACTGAAAAACATAAAACTACTGAACTACAACAACCTGACTGAGAACAAGCTCTTCAGTCGTTTTACAAAACTACTGAAAGTAAAAATATAAAACTACTGATATCACAACTACTGAAAGCACTCTTCAGCAGTTGTGACAAACTACTGAAACTTCAGTACTTGATCTTCAGACTTGAACTTCAGACGTTTCATCAGCTGATGACTTCAGCAGATATCATCAGCTGATGTCTTCAGTCTTTGTCTTCAGACTTTGTACATCAGTTGTTGATCTTCAGCACTTGTAAACTCTTCAGCTGTTGTATTCAGTACTTTGAAACTCCAGCTTCAGCACTTGTGTTCTTCAGCTATTCAGCTTCAGTACTTGTGTTCTTCAGCTGTTGTTCTTCAGCACTTTAGTTCTTCAGCTGTTGAAGTCTTCAGCACTTGATCTTCAGCTGTTGAAGTCTTCAGTACTTGTCAAACTGCTGATGAAGCTTTCAGTAGTTGTTGTGATATCATGTGGGACTTAGAGGTTTTTTAATCTTGGCTCATTGGTTCTTTTGGTCCAACATTTGCATGAGCGATTAGAGGTGAGGACTTTGTGTTGCAATAGACTCGAATAGAGTTCAATCCTTGTGATTGACTCATGGGATCTTTGTCGGTATCCCGGTGCTGTGTCAGTCTTCGGACATGAGTCGGGGGTTTGTGACCAGGCCCCAGCACAACATCAGCTTTCGAGCATGAGTCGGGATATTGCACGAGACAAGATTCGAGTAATAAAGAGTAATGAGCAAAGAGATGAATGAATATAAATGAATTATTCATAATAAAGTACTAAACAGGATCCTCGTCATTCGACCTCAGTAATCGTGGCTGAATGCCACGAAGAGGGTAAAGTCTGACTGGATATAGAAAGAGAAGTGAACGATAATGTAATACATTGAATGAACAAGTTAATGAACGTAATAATGAAGATAATAATGATATTATCTGTATGTATGTACGATGTATGATCACGAATGATTGTAAAGTATAGTATGATTGAACTAAAGTAAAGAATGGTTTTAATGAAAGTAAGTATTTATTATAAAAACTAGAACTCACTCAGTGTCACTGACTTTTGTATGTATGATAGTTGGCAGGTATTTGTTGATGCTAAGGAGTGGCAGGCATGGATGCATAAGCTACTGGGAGTATTTTGAGGCTGGCATCCGTATTTTGACATGTCTTTGTGTTTTATGATGAAAACAAATGTTGTAAATGTATGAAATGACATGTTTTTAGTTATTAATAAAAGTTTTAAATTCCGCTGCAAAATATACGTACGTTTTAAAATGTTTTAAGTGCGATGAATGACCAACTATGAGGTGCTTGGGAATGGGGCCTTACAGCTCTTTTCTTTGAAGACATTGGGACAATATATTTGTGCTTCCTAATATATGTATCATCAAGTGTAAGTAAAACACAAAATCATATTTTTTCATATCCGCTTAAAGCCCATCCGCTTGTTTCACGCTAGCAATACTCAAACATGTTTGTTCAATATATTCCAGAACTTCCATAACAGATGGATATAAAGTAACCAAATGACAAAGTGTTTTATAATGTAAATTCCAACTTGTATCTCCAGCTGTTGTAAGAAAAATCTCTTGGTTCAAACCACTTTCGGTACCAATTTCATTTTCCAAATTCTTTTTTTTGACATTCATGAAGTTTATCTTGTCGTTTACATGATGCCCAACCGACATTTGTTAAACATCCAACCGTTTCAAAAAGCTTCCAAACACCCGTATGTTTGTTTGAGACCACCACAACTAGTTGAAGTTGATGGGCAAAACAATGCACATAAAATGCTAAAACATTTTCTTTCAAGATTAAAGATCTCAATCCATTAAACTCACCTGACATATTAATACTTGCACCATAGTAACCTTGACCTCTCACTTTTGCCCAACTTAATCCATGTCGAGCAAATAAATTATCAATGGCAGATTTGAGAGATAATGCAGATGTTTCCATTACATGAACAAGACCAACAAATCGTTCTTTAACAATCCCACATTTGTTAACATATCGAATAACCACAGCCATTTGTTCTTTTTTTGATACATCGCTTGATTCATCCACTAATAAAGAAAAAACATCATCAAGATCTTTAAAATTTTGTTTTAATACCTCTTGTGCAAAAAAATGTTTAATGTCTAGTTGAATTTTTGGAGATGTCATTTGACTATTTCCTGGTTCATTCCCTAAGATAACCTTACCAAGGGCTTCATTTTGTTTTTCCATTAACTTTAAGAGTTCCAAGAAATTACCTTTATTCAAGGAGCCTATCGATTCATCATGACCACGAAAAGATATACCTTGATTCAATAATGTTTGGGCAAGAGAAGTTGATGCACCTAATCAAAGTCGATAATCATGCTTCTGCTTATCACTTTGTTTTTCAAAGGCCACTCGTATAGATCCATCTTGTCTTAACAAATCTTCACATCTTTTTAATGACTTGTTGTGCATGCTATTAACTTCACCCATGTAACGATAAACCTCTCTATTTATTCCAACAATTAAACCCTTCGGTAACAAATGTGTCTTTATGATTTCCGAAGTAATCTTTAAACAAGTAGCAACACAAACAATATGCACTATCGGTTTTAATACTATACTCTAGCCAATTTTTGTAAGTATTAAACCAACTATCATGGAAACGTCTTGCTTCACCGCCAATCAATTTTTGAGGAAAATCATGACCTTTTGGTTGACATGGCCCTTTATCTAAGTATGCTATTCTAATTTCATCTCGTGATTAGGGTGATAAGAAGAAATTTGTTTTCGATCAGCAGGATCCGATGGAAAATCTTTTAAATCAACAAATTCACGTGTCTTAGAAGATGAAGATTCAAATTTTATTTTGAAAAACTTTTCCATATTCCTAAAGTTATAAATTAAAACCCAAATAAAACACTCTTTAAACAAAACAATAATATAATGCTAAGTATTAAAAATTTAAATAATCAAACAAAAGTACAAAACAATCGATTAAACTATTAAAAACTTAAACATTCAAAACAGTTAAACATTATTATTATAGTACCGACTTACCGAAACGTTCCTCACTGAATTCGATTGCTACTTGCTGCTTATTGAGACGTGGAATTTGGAATTGCCAAAAGTCAAATGGGTGTGCTGTGTGCGGCTGCCGAATTGCCGTCTGCCGATCACAAATAAGAGATTGTCGTTGATGATTTACTCCAACATTACTCAAGTAAAGGGTTGTGACTTGTGGGCATTGGGTTATGGGCTTTGCTAGAAAATTTTAAATTAAATGTGTTATATAATTATAATTAATGGGTTACGGGTATTGAGCAATTGGGTAGTAAAAATTGGGTTTGGGGTTAAGGATATTAGCTTATTGGGTAATAACTTGATGGGTTAAAGATGATAAGGTTAATGGTCCAAAATGATTTTTATATTAAGTTTATATTAGTTATTTTTGTTATAACTTATCGGTTTATATTTATAAAACTTTCAAAATTTATATTTTAGGGTCGTTGATAATAAAAAATATACTAGGGTCGTCACCAAAATTCCTTGGGGGTCATTGCCAAAATTTCTTGGGGGTCGGTTGTAAATATAACATATGCACTATTAAAAAAGATAAATTTCATGGGGGTCGAGCGAACCCCAACCTCAAAGGTTGGGTCCGCCCCTGGTTACGTATACGTAAGCATTTTTCATTTGACATAGTGTTACGTATACGTAAGACTCTTCATTCACGTATTTATGTTCAACATATATGTGAAAAATGTTTTAATAACCTTTTAACAATTAAAATAACATAAAATTAATAAATTATGTAATTGTTTTTTTTGGTTTTCACATAACTATTGGTTTTCTCAGAAACCATCTCATATATATATACATATATATATATACATATGTATATATATATATATGTATATATATATATTATATATATATATATATATATTATATATATATATATATATATATATGATAATATTTGTGTTGTCGTGATTTTAGGGATAATAACATCTCCAATAGGACGTTTTAGCTCTTAAAACACCACATCATCCATCCTTTACACCAATAACTATTGGGGGAGTTTGTTTTTGAAGGTAGATGTTCATAGAGATGAACACCTAAAAACATCTGACATTTTCAGAAGTGGGCCAAAGTTGGGTTTTAATATTAAAAAAGAAAATAATATATTTATACTATTAAAATATTTAGTTTTTTATATTAGTTTAAGTGTTGGGCGTTTTAAGTTAATCTCATGCGCTTAAATAGTGCCCAAGTGCCTAAACAGTACGCTGGAATAGTGTTCATACGGCTAAACAGTGCTCATGCGCCCAAATAGTGATTATGCGCCACGGTGCTCATGCGCCCAAACAGTGATTATGCGCCACGGTGCTCATGCGCTTGAATAGTGTTCATGCGCTGGAACAGTGCTCATGCGTTTGAACAGTGTTCGTGTGCCTAAACAGTAAATTTAGTTTTTAAAATTTAATTTTTAATTTTTTACAATAAATTATTATTTATTAAATTTAAAGTTTAAATTTTAAATTTTTCCTCTAAAAAGTATTTAAATTTTATATTTTAATATTTTAAAGATTCAAAATTTTCATCCAACAAAATACATAAATATTTTATTTATATTTTATATTAATATATAAAAGTAATATTAAATATATAAATGTAAAATGTACTAATGATGTGACAATATTTTAGATGTTTTTAAGTCTTAACATTGAAAAGGTTTTTTGAGGTTTTGAAAAATAAGTGTTTTATGATGTGACTGTTCACTAGACATGTTTTTAGGTATTTTGGATGGTTTCATAGCTCACTTATAAAAATATGTGCAATTTTAGTGGTTTTGCATCTGACGTACTATATCAATAATTTTTTATTTTACATTTTCTTATATTTTTAAGGTTTTAATATATTTTCAAATTCATATAGTATATCTTGTATTTAATGATTGAACGTGAATTGTACCTTACCTGATTTTTTTATTTTATGTGAACGTGTATGGTTGATTTGATCTCCTCTAGTTCTTGATATGAATATCTTGTTTTTGTCTGCTTAAAATTCTTTTATTAAAAAATACTCTTATTTACTCATGCTTTTGTTTCTATTTTTAACAGTTTTAATGTTTTAGTCTAACCCTACTCTTTGGGTCGGATCATGAATTTCCGATGTGTTGTATGACAAATAAGATGTACACCTGAATTTTAATGTTTTATGCTAATTTGGTGTTCTTGAACTGCTTTAATTTACCTGTTGTTCTTTGGTAGTTTGGTCGTTAATGCAGTGTAGTTGTAATCTTGCAACTCCACCCCAAACTATAGATAAATTTAGTTACCTTCACTTTGTTAATGCAACTAGTTGTTTTCCCAATCGTGCGTTTCACAATTGGTTTCTTTATGTGTCAAAAATGGTATTAGATTAATTAAGAACAATAAATATAAAGTTTATACAATCAAAATATGTATGAATATAACTGGAACAGGTTGACTCACTATTGTAGATGAATCAATGATAAACTAAGATCAAGAGTTATCAAAGTGATAACTCAAAATATGAAATCAAATAGAACCCTAAAACAAACGAGCGCTCTCTAAGAATGAAGAAGAAGATGAAGAAGTGTGCGTGTGTATTCGGAACAACACACACGCACATATAAGAAGACCAAGCAAAGCCCACAACAGCAAAGCCCAAGAACAACAAGCCCATCACCAACAAACAACACCAGCTCACATCAACCGGCAACAATCACAAAACCTCATAAAAACATAAAGAAACATATAAGAGACAAAAAAGTATAAAACTACTTATAAAATTGACCAATATAATTTCAACACCCCCCTCAATTTTATAAGCCAAATGGATCAAACAGAGTAAGCTGATCGAGTAAGAAACTGTGTTGCTTCACTATCAAACCTTTTGTAAAAACATTAGCAAACTGATTAGTAGATTTTGTGGAAATAGTTTTTAATAAACCAGGAAGCTATTTTTTTCTCTTAAGAAGAAAAGATCTAGCTCAAAGTGTTTTGTTCGATCATGTAACACAGTATTAGTTGTGATGGAAATAGCAACATTATCATAGAAAATAGAGGTATAGGGAGAGCAATGGGAACTTGTAACTCAGACATCAAGTTAACTAGCCAAATGGCTTCACATGTAGTAGCACATATTGCTCTATACTTAGCCTCAGCTAAGGAGATTGTACTTTGCTTCTTGATTTTCCACGACACAATGTTATCCCCAATGAGAATACAAAACCCAGTTATAGATTTACAAGACATAAGGTATTTTCCCCAAGAATCATTATATACAGACAAATCAAGGCTATCACTCTTACCGATCAAAATGCCTTTTCCAGGAGCAGATTTAAGATAGCGAAGAACACGTAATGCAATTTGAAAATGACAGTTAAAAGGACAATGCATATATGACTTAGAAAAGAACAACATAACATATATCAGGTCTAATGTGAGATAAGTAAATTATTTACCAACCAGTTTCTAATATGCAATAACATTTTCAAGCTTACCATCATCCTTGGAGCATATAATCATCAACACATAATGAGGTTCAAGGGGAGTAATAACCGGTTTACAGCCACTCAATCCATACTCAACTAACAATTCCATACAACTTACGTTGAGACAGACATACTCCATTGTTATTTTTAATGATCTCAACGCCTAAAAAATATTTTAACTCACCAAGATATTTAATCAAGAATTGTGATTTAAACATGCTTTTAGTGTTATTAATTTCAGTAGTGTTGCTGTCGGTGATAATAATGTCATCCATATACACAAGAGCAACAAAATTGGATGATTCAGATTTGACAAATAATGAGTAATCACATTTGCTTTGCACCAACCCAATGCGTAACAAAACCTCAACAAGCTTTTCATTCCACGTTTTGGGAGCTTGCTTTAGCCCATACAATGCTTTATTTTGCTTACACACTCTAGTTCCTTTTTTAGAGAAATATCCATGAGGTAATTTCATGTAAACATCTTCATTTAAATTTCCATATAAAAATGCATTATTAATATCCGGTTGAAACAGGGGTCAGTTATTTTTAATGGACAAAGCAATAACACATCTAATAATAACCATTTTGAAAACCGGGGCAAACATTTCGTCAAAGTCAATTCCCTCTTTTTGACTATACCCCTGGCAACAAGTCATGCTTATATCTTTCTATCTCACCAGATGCCTTATATTTAATTTTATATAACCAACAACAACCAATGGGTTTTCTATTAGCCGGTAAATCAACAAGGTTCTAGGTGTGATTACGATTTAATGCATTCATTTCCTCATTCATGGCATTTACCCAAGTGATATCATGTTGTCCTCATGGTATTGTTTAGGTTCGCGAGATTTGTTTAAATCAGTGGCAAAAGCTTTATTATCAAACGACAAGTTTGAGTAGTTAACAACTCTCTCCATTCCAAATTAACTTTCCATTCAATTATAAAATGTAAGGCCCCGTCCCGGGACACATACAGTTGGATTCTCATCGCACACAAAAGATATAATTACATTTAACTTTCATAAAACGTTGCAGCGGAAACATTAAACAACATTACATTTCATCATAAAAACCTTTACACAGGATAAATCGTTGCCCAATCAGAAAATAATTGTTTCATTACATTACAAAAGCTTTAAACAAGGAATGCCATCCAAAATACGCTGAGTAGCCGCCCTGTGCCATCCTCAGCAACATACCTGCCAACTGGAAACACATCAAAGTCAGCGTTGCTGAATGAGTTCTAGTTTTATAATAAAACATACTTATCTTTCGTAAAACCGTTCTTTACTTTCTTTCAAAATCATACAGTACTTTACATTTGTTCGTGATCATACATCATACGTACACATAGATAATATCTTTATTATCTTCATCATTATGTTCGTTAACTTTTGCTCATTCAACGTACGTCATTATCTTTCACTTCTCTCTCTAGATCCGGTCAGACTTTACCCTCTTCGTAGCACTCAGCCACGATTACTGAGGTCGAATGACAAAGATCCCATTTAGTACATTATTATGATAATTCATTAACGTTCATTTCATACATTCGTTCTTTCCATCATTATCTTTCTCATTCATCAACTCATGCCATACTCCCGACTCATGTCCGAAGACTGGTACTGTGCCGGGGTCTGTACCCAACCCCCGACTCATGTCCGAAGACTGACACAGCTCTGGAGTACGCGATTCGTTTCTCTTTCATCTCATCTCAGTCTCACGCACTACTCCCGACTCATGTCCGAAGACTGATACTGTGCCGGGGCCTGTACACAAACCCCGACTCATGTACAAAGACTGAAACAGTACCGAAGTACGCGATCCTCTTCTCATTCATTCGGATCCCGTCTCATGCAATACCATCGACTCATGTCCAAAGACTGATACTATGCCGGGGCCTGTAACCAAACCCTGACTCATGTCCGAAGACTGACACAGTACCAGAGTATGCGACAAGGACCTCTTTCGAGTCTGTTGCAACACAGAGTCGCTCACCTCATACATATGCTTGCAAGACTTTCATTCGTTCTTTCATTCATTAACGCATGCGTTCATTCATTACGTTCCTCTTTTCATTATCTTCCACTTTACGTTACATTATACTTCATTTATTCATTAACGTTCAACGCAAAGCCAAGGGAAGACATACATACATAATAATGAGGAACATAAAACATACAACATCAAACACACAGGGCAACATCGCACACCCATAACATACATCATGCATAGCATACAACGTGCACAAGCACACGACATCATCATCACATGAATCACGCTCATCCCATCACATAACCATACGTCAGCGCACATCATCATACGTCATCTTATACCGTCCATGCCCATCACATCATCGAGGAAATCCATCTCGACCACCACCTCTCAAAGTCCCTTGTTAGGACCAAACACCAACTGATTAACGTGTTAAACCAAACTAAATAGTGCGGAATACTATTTGATTGGCGATCCAATCAGTGAGAACGCACGTAGAAACAATAATGTATTGAAACTAACGTCAAGAATCGATTGAGAATTAATCTATAGCGTTCTATGAACTTGAGCAATTTTTCTTTTTTTTTGTATAGATCTCACCAACAACATAGGTTATCAGTTTGATTATATTTGCATATTTCATGTGCTTTTGCTCATGCTTTGGTCTTACGCACACTTTTGTGGCGTTTATTTTGCTCGTCACCCCTTATTGGAATCCTGTTGATTGTGTTAACCAGGGATAAGGTGTTTCCACAGCTTGTCAAACATTTTAGTTTAATCTTGAGATCACCAACGGTCTAGTCATCTATTGTGTTCGATCTACCAACATATCAACTATGGTCTAGCAACCTCTAGGTCTATTTTCTTTGTGTTACCTTAGTAGTAGCTAGCTTAACTATCATATTTCCTTTTATATTGCTTAGACTGCTCAGACTTATACTTAAACTTTGCATCTTTTTCAATTTTGGATTTTTAAAGTCCCAAATGGTTTGTACCTGTGTACTATCATCTTCCACACGTTAAATCGGTATCACACGTACAATCTTATTTATTTCATTCGGCTTGCCTCTCCTTTTCCCTCGTTTTTTACCTATTCTTCCCCTAAAATACTAAAACCTCTAAGGATTTGCGTTTTAGAATTTTAATGAGAAAAACCGACACTAAGTGTAATTAACAAACTAACAGTAAACAAATCAAGAGACTTAAAGTTAAAAAATACTATAATTTAAAAAGTTTTAAAAGACACTAGACGCGACGCATCGGACTATACATGGTCATCTTCAGGAATGACCTCCCTCTTCTTTTTAACACCATTGACCTCTAACAGATATAGAAAACGTGGTTTATCAAAAGCCTTTGTATAGAGGTCTGCGCGTTGAAAATCGGTGTTTATTTTTATCTTGTTTGCCCACTCGTCTTCTGAAGAAGAAAGAGATATGTTGAAGGACTTGAAGAATCCATCATAGTCGAAGAAGTAAGCAGGCCCTTTTCCAGCAGGTGGTGTGATATATCTCTGAACATCAACATTACACCACACCTCTACTTGACCTGTTGAGTTATTGTAAACTCTCTTTTTCGGTATGTTGTATCCTAAGAAGATCCCTTCATCAACCTTCTCACTGAATTTTCCCTCCTGAGTCTTTTTCAGTAGGATGCACGGAGCGCCAAACGGCTCAAGATATTCCAAGTTAGGTTTACGTCACTGTAATAACTCATAGCACGTTTTTCCATGGCGTTTTATTATCAGAACTAGATTAAGAGTATAACATGCATTTGCCACTGCTTCATTCCAAAATTGTATAGGTAGTTTCGAGTCTGCAAGCATTATCCGTGTCGTCTCTATCAAGCTGCTGTTCTTCCGTTCAGTAACACTGTTCATCTGAGGAGTATAAGCCGAGGTGAATTGATGCATAATTCCCTTTTCCTTGCAATAGTCCTCCATCCTCTGATTCTTGAACTTGGTTCCGTTGTCTGAGCGCACCTGTCTTACCTTCATCTTGTATAAGGATTCTAGAGTAGTTACCAAATCCTTGAAGGATTCAAATGTTTCTGATTTGGATTTCAGAAACATTACCCAAGAGAACCTTGAGTAGTCATCGGTAACTACATAGCAGTACAAGTCGCCTGCGATGCTTCTTGTACTCACTGGACCAAACAGATCCATGTGAAGAAGCTCAAGTGGAAGTTCTATAGAATGAACTTTCTTTTCCTTATGATATTTCTTCATCTGTTTGCCCTTTTTGCACGCAACACAAAAATCTGGGAGTTGAAAGTTTTTGACATTTACTCCTCTCACAAGATCATTCTGGATCAAGTGATTCATTTTCCTCGGATTTATGTGTCCCATTCTCCTATGCCAGGAGATGGATTCCTTCTCAGTAGCTTTGGACAAGAAACATTGGACTTCACTATCTGTTGTGGATGCCTTTGAGAGATCCAAAACATAAAGATCATTATATCTAGAAGCTGACATAAGGATCTGATCCTCCGAAATCACGTAGTCCTTCTTTAGAACGTAACACTTCTTGTTGTCAAATACTACCTTGAATCCTTTATCACAGATTTGAGAAACAGAAAGTAAGTTATTTTGTAATTGTTGGACATAGTTTACCTTATCAAACTTAACTTTCTCATTTCCCACTTCTCCTTGGGCTGTGATGTACCCGCCTTTGTTTCCAGCAAATGAAACATGCCCTCCTTTAATTTGTCTGACATTTGATAAGAGAGCTCTGTTCCCTGTCATGTGCCTGGATGCTCCGCTATCAACTATCCACGTGTTACTTTAAGAATTGTAGCGAACACCCTGCACAGTCAATAAAAACATTAGTTCATGTCAGGAACCCAAGCCTTAACCGGCTTGGGTTTCCTTGAGGCATCACATATCACAAACTCAACCCACTGAACCTTTGAGGTTAAGGATTGATCAGAATTCGGTTTGTTCTTATTTTCAGGCACTAAGGAGGTTTTTTATTTCCATAGACCAGATTTGTGTAAGGCCTGTTTGTGATAAACAGACGACTGGCTGATGGATTGAATTTTGGGTTCACAATATCTTTTAGAAGGCGTCACTGATTTCCTTTTAAAAGATCTTGATGTAGATGTATAAAGTTCTACTTTCTTCCTCGGTGTCTGATAATAAGGACAGTAAGATGCTATGTGACCATACTCTCCATAATTATAGCAGGATCTGCTTTTAACTTGATGGTTTCTATTTTTTGGTGGAGATGCAGATGTCACACAGTTGACCTTATTATGTTTGGATTAGGACACTTCTTTGTTTGATGTATGAGTTGGTTTTACAAACTTAATTGCTTTACCTGGTTTTACATCTTTGATCTCTTGTTTACCTGGACTGTGACATGATGCATGTGATTGATTAGGTTTTATAGTCTTTTTAGGTTCTTGTTTGACTTTGCTTGACCCTGACTTAAAACTAATCTTTTCAAATTCTTGTTCCAGATTAACACAAGGCATTTTTCCTATTGCCTTTGAAGTGGCCTCCTTCTGTTTAGTGTCTGATCCAATTGATTTACTTTATGAATCTGGATCACTCACCAGAGGAGTGGACACCACGTGATCCTTGATGGGGTTATTGTTAATTGGTGTTGATACATGTTTGTCCCTAGATTAGGATATGTGATGTAATAGATCTTGTTTGGTATGATTAATGAACTGATATTGATAGTCTGTTGGTTATAATGTTTAATAGTTCATTAATGAGTCGTGACTGAATTGATTGGATTTATGATTACTTGAATGATTACATATAATATTATATTAATTAATTAAAACATTCAACTTAACTTAATGAAGTTCTCATGCGAATGGCTCATGCGAATGAACCATAAGCATGAAGAACTTCACACGATTGACTCAGTCGCACGACTGAACCAGGAGACTGGATCAGTCGTACGACTGAACCAGGAGACTGGATCAGTCGTACGACTGTAACATAAGATTGGCTCAGTCGCACGACTGAACACTTAGTCGTACGAATGAATCAACCGCATGGTTCAATCGCACGACTGAACCAAACTAATGGTTCAGTCGCACGATTGAATAGTGCCAACCTATAAATACAACTCAATTCGTGAAAAACAAAAACACTCGATCAAGTACGATTCCAGACGAATCCTAGCCGTCCAGAAACCTTCCAAATCGTTCTCCAAGTTCATAGAACACATTAGATCGATTCTTTATCGATTTCTAACGTTAGTTTCAATCCTTGATTGATTCTTTGTGTGTTCTCACTGATTGGATCGCCAATCAAATAGGATTCCGCACTATTTGATCTGGTTTACACGTGATCTCTAGGTATTTCCGTCAAATACCAGGTCCTAACAAGTGGTATCAGAGCTATTGGCTCTTTATTACGTGTTGATTCAATCAAGATTGCATAAACGTTTGTGTTTTTGCACTAAAAACGCAATCTTTGGCATCAAAAGTGATCTTGGAAGTTCCCTGCTCATCGACGTTTGGTTTCTACGGACTTAGGCGATTAGAACTTGTGAAATTTCGAATTTTTACGGCTGAAACCCGTCAAACCTAGAAATTTTCGCAAAACAGCAGCTTCAGTCGCACGAGTGACTCATTCGCACGACTGGACTCCATTCGCATTGCTCATACGCACGATCGGACCTAGTCGCACCCTCATTCGGCCGACTGAACCGTTCGTTTGCATAGCTCATACGCACCAGATTCATTCGCACGACTGAACCAATCGCCCACTTCATTCGCATGATTGAACCAATCGCAGAGCTTTACGCACGATTAGCTCATTCGCATCCTTCAGTCGCATCAGTGAAAGTTTGTTTGATTAGATTATAAGTTTATTCGTCATGGAAGATCAGATGTCAGCCTTTACTGCTGGGAAGGACTCAAGGATACAGAACCTGCTGTTGCTTGAGAGTGAGGTGGGGAATCACAATAAACCACCAAAGCTTTTGACTTTAGATGAGTTTCCCCACTGGAAACAACGTTTTGAGATCTACCTTAATGGAGTAGATCCTAATCTGTGGGAAGCCATTGAGATAGGTTATAGTACACCGGTGGGAGCTTATGGAGTTAAACTAACATTAAGCGGGATGACAGACGCACAGAAGTAAAGTACAATGCAGAGAAAAGAGTTTATGCATTGATCACTCAGTCTATCCCCAAAGACATATTCCACCAGTATTCAGAGAACAAGCAGTCCAAGAAACTGTGGGATGCGCTAGAGAAGAGATATGATGGTAATGCATAATTGAAGACAATCAAGGCAAAGGAGTTAAAGAAGGAATTCGATAACTTCTCATCAATTGGTAATGAAAGTTTGGACGAAGTCATAGACAGATTCTACCACTTGATGAGCGAATTGCATACACATGGAGTGGCTACTACCATGGAAGAGAAAGTAAGCAACTTCGCAGACGGGTTGCCTGATAAGTGGGCTACATTCGTGTCTAACCTGAGACAGAATGGAATCCTTGTAAAGCTGGATATAAATGACTTCATTCTTAAGTTGCGAGAAGAAGCACTAAGGATGAAGTATAGAGCTCAGAAGTCTTCGTACACACAAAATCCAGCTTTATACAACGCCACGCCTCAAGCAAAGACATCTGGAGCACCCCTCCAGACTGCTTTTGTGTCTAGCTCGTCAGGTCCTTCACATACTTCTTCTTCTGGATCAGACACGTCTGGGTCATCATGTACCCATCATATTGGATCAGAAGCAAATGCTACCAAACTGAAGATCGAGAACCTCGGTAATATGACCGTGGAAGTAGCTCGAGAGCATATGGATCTTTTAGCAGCAGTGGTTCATTCATATGATGGACTTGTTGCGGAAAGATTGGAAACTGTCATCTGGCAGATGAGGACTACGAGCAGGTGGATGAGATGGAGCTTGAAAGAATGGATATAATGTGGGCCTTAGAAAGTGCTGTCCGGAGGGCGAAGAAGTTTGTGAAAAATACTGGACAGAACTTGGTTGCTACTAAGGACACCACCTTTGGCTTCGACAAGAGTAAAGTGACCTGCTTTAACTGTGGTGAGAAGGGGCACTTCAAAAGAGAATGTGTCAAGCCAAAGAAGACGGGGAATGGGAACCCGTTCTCATCCTTTACTCGCCAAGACAAGCAAGCCTCTAGTTCTTCTTCATCAAACAAAGATCCAAAAGCCTTAACTGCTCATGATGATGAAGGACAGGATTGGAGTTTCAGGTTTGTCTCACCAGGAGAATCTAACATTGCCAGTGTTGAGGATATTGATGATGATTCTGCGAGTGAAGGTGATATAGCAGTTGATATAGCAATGTCACATAGTGAAGAAACAACTGCAGCCGAGGTCAGTTACAAATCAATTGAGAAAGTTTCCACATCAGAGACAGAAAAGCCAGAATCACCAGAACCAGAATCATCTGATGCTGCACTGATGGCTAACTCTTCTGAACCAACTCAGGTAAGTACCACTAACCAAATTTTTAATAACCATGCTTGTTCTGATTGTGACACTTTTAGAAATAGCATAGATGAAAATTTTACTAGGTTATTAGATCATAATGATAACTTAGTAAAAGAGTTACGTCTGTGCACTGAGGCTAATAGAGTACTAAAACAAAATGAGCATAGTTATAAAGAAAAGATAGACCTATTGACTAAACAACTTAGGGAAACCGAAGTAGTGGCTTTTAACCAAGCAAATGACATTAGGTACTATCTAAACTCCCTAGAAGACACTAAGAAACAAAAGGCAGTTCTAGAAGTCGAAGTTAATTCATTAAAACAAAAACTGCATAGTTGGACTAGCTCTTCACACATAGTTCAACACTTAGTGAGAGAAAGGAATAACGGGGAGGGATTAGGCTACAAAGTGGTTCCACCACCACCTGAGACCTTGATGAACACTAAGTCTAGACCAGTAAATAATAACCCCATCAAGGATCATGTGGTGACCACTCCTCTTGTTACTGATCCAGACACCTCATGTTCATCTACTGAATCTGGTCAGAAACAAAAGGAGTCCACTTCAAAGGCAAAGGGTAAATTGCCTTGCGTTAATCTGGAAAATGAATTTGAAAAAGTTAACTTAAAGTCAGGTTCAAACAAAGTCAAATCAGAACCTAAAAGGACTTCAAATGCTACTTTTTCACATGCTTCAAGTCAAAAACCAATTAACCAAAAAGTGAAACAGGTTAAAACAGTAAATTTTGTTAAATCAGAAAAAACATCAAACATACAAGAGTCAAAACCTAAAGTGAGTGATGTTACTAGAGTGTCACGTACCTCTCCACAAAGAAAGTTTAATCATAAAGTTGATAGCAGAGCGTGCTACAACTGTGGAGAATATGGACACATTGCTTCCTACTGTAATTTTTATCAGACACCAAGGAAGAAGATTGAACTTCAGGACTCAAAACCTAAGTCTTCTAAGAGGAGCTCTTCAACTCCACCTAGAATAGCTAGTGAACCTAAAGTCCAACCAGTAAGCCAGACGACTGTTTATCATAAACAGGCATTGCACAAATCTGGCTTTTGGAAAGAAAAATCCACCTACGTGTCTAATACTGATGACAAGAAGGAACCTGAGCTACCCTCACCTTCTAAGGGTCAATGGGTGGAGTTTATGATGTGTGATGCCTCTAGGAAACCCAAGACAGTCAAAGCTTGGGTTCCTAACCTAAACTAATCCATTTGCTTTGTGTGTGCAGGGTGTTCGATACAGTGCTGAGACTAACACGTGGATTATAGACAGCGGAGCATCCAGGCACATGACAGGAAATAGAGCCCTGTTATCTAACGTCAAACAAATAAAAGGAGGGCATGTTTCCTTTGCAGGAAACAAAGGAGGCTATATCACAGCTCAGGGAGAAGTGGGAAATCAGAAAGTTAAGTTTGATAAGGTGAACTATGTTCAACAACTTCAGAACAACTTACTTTCTGTTTCCCAAATCTGTGATAAAGGATTTAAAGTCATCTTCGACAACCAGAAGTGTTACGTGCTGAAGAAAGAATATATGATCCCAGAGGACCAACTGATGACTGCTTCAAGATATAAAGACCTTTTTGTCTTGGATCTGTCAACAGCTGCCATAACGGATCATGAGGTTCAGTGTTTCTTATCTAAAGCTACTGAGAAGGATTCCATCTCCTGGCATCGGAGAATGGGACACATTAGTCAAAGGAAGATGAATCATTTGATTCAGAAGGATTTAGTTAGAGGAGTGAATGTCAAGAACTTCCAACTTCCTGACTTTTGTGTAGCTTGCAAGAAAGGCAAACAGACAAAGAAGGCTCATAAGGAAAAGAAAGTTCATTCAATAGAACTTCCTCTTGAGCTTCTTCACATAGATCTGTTTGGTCCAGTTAGTACAAGGAGCATTGCAGGCGACGTGTACTGTTACGTGGTCACTGATGACTACTCAAGGTTCACTTGGGTAATGTTTCTGAAATCCAAATCAGAAACTTTGGAGACATTCAAGGAATTAGTAACCACTCTGAATCACTCTACAAGCTAAAAGTTCGAAAAATACGCTCAGACAACGGGACAGAATTCAAGAATCAAGGGATGGAGGCATACTGCAAGGAAAAGGGAATTGTGCATCAATTCACTTCTGCTTACACACCTCAGATGAATGGCGTTGCTGAGAGAAAGAACAGGAGTTTGATAGAGACAACACGGACTATGCTGGCAGACTCGAAACTGCCTATCCAATTCTGGAATGAGGCAGTGGCAAATGCGTGTTATACACTGAATCGAGTCGTAATAGTCAAGCGCCACGGAAAGACATGTTATGAGCTACTTCAAAGACGCAAACCGAATTTGGAGTATCTTGAACCTTTTGGTGCACCGTGTACACTTCTGAAGAAGACACAAGAAGGAAAATTCAGCGAGAAGGCAGTTGAAGGAATTTTTCTAGGATACAACATACCGAACAAGCGAGTTTACAATAACTCAACGGGTCTTGTAGAAGTGTGGTGTAGTGTCGACGTTCAGAGATATACCACACCACCTACAGGCAAAGGACCTACATACGTCTTTGATTATGATGGATTCTTCAAATCCTTCAACATCCCTCTCTCTCCCTCGGATGATGAGTTAGCTACTAGGATGATGTATGATATTCTAAATACACCATCTAGCACACAGGGAGAATCATCTACTCAGTCAGAAGGGGTAGTTGATGACAGTGACTCCTCTTCTGAAGATGGAACTGAAGCAGATGACCAGAACAGTCAGGAGGACCAGGTTCCAGTTCTTGAAAGTCCACAAGCATCCATAAGTGATGCACCCTCGACTTCGGAACCTCAAACTCCAATCTCCTCAGATGCAGAACAAAATGTTCACAATCTTGGTTCGGAGGTGACTGTGCCGACTACTCCAGGATCATGATATGTGATGTAATAGATCTTGTTTGGTATGATTAATGAACTGATATTGATAGTCTATTGGTTATAATGTTTAATAGTTCATTAATGAGTCGTGACTGAATTGATTGGGTTTATGATTACTTGAATGATTACATATAATATTATATTAATTAATTAAAACATTCAAACTTAACTTAATGAAGTTCTCATGCGAATGGCTCATGCGAATGAACCATAAGCATGAAGAACTTCACACGATTGACTCAGTCGCACGACTGAACCAGGAGACTGGATCAGTCGTACGACTATAACATAAGATTGGCTCAGTCGCACGACTGAACACTCAGTCGTACGAATGAATCAACCGCATGGTTCAATCTCACGACTGAACCAAACTAATGGTTCAGTCGCACGATTGAATAGTGCCAACCTATAAATACAACTCAATTCGTGAAAAACAAAAACACTCGATCAAGTACGATTCCAGACGAACCCTAACTGTCCAGAAACCTTCCAAATCGTTCTCCAAGTTCATAGAACATATTAGATCGATTCTTTATCGATTTCTAACGTTAGTTTAAATCTTTGATTGATTCTTTGTGTGTTCTCACTGATTGGATCGCCAATCAAATAGGATTCCGCACTATTTGATCTGGTTTACACGTGATCTCTAGGTATTTCCGTCAAATACCAGGTCCTAACAATTGGTTTACATTTGGTGTTCATCAAGGTCTCAGGTGGTGGTGGAACCACTTTGTATCCCTGTCCCTCCCCATTATTTCTCTCCCTTACTAAGTGTTGGACAATATGTGATGAGCTTGTCCAACTATGCAGTTTTTGTTTTAATGAATTGACTTCTACTTTTAAAACTGTTTTTTGCTTCTTAGTGTCCTCAAGAGAGTTCAGATAGTACCTAATGTAAGTTGCTTGGTTAAAGGCAACCACCTTAGTTTCCCTAAGCTGTTTATTTAATAGGTCTATCTTTTCCTTGTAACTGTGCTCGTTTTGTTTCAATACTCTATTAGCTTCTGTGCACAGTTCTAGGTCCTTTACTAGGCTATCATTATGATCTAATAACCTAGCAAATTTTGAATCTATACTTTCTCTAAATTTATTACATTCTAAGCAAGCATAATTATTAAACAGTTGGTCAGAAGTACTTACCTAAGATGTAGAAGAAGAATCAGCCATGAGTACTTGCTTGCTTTTCTTTGGTTAGGATGATTCAGATGATGATGCATTTGCAGATTTTTCTTCTTCAGGCAGGTAGTTGACCATATTTGCAGTCTCTTCAGAATTTGACATTGCGATCTCTACTGCTACATCACCTTCACTTGCAGAATCGCCATCAATATCCTCCACACTAGCTATATTTGACTCTCCTGGTGAGACGAACTGAAAGCTCCAGTCCTGTCCTTCATCTTCATTGGAAGTTAAGGCTTTTGGATCCTTACTTGATAAGTCAGCATTACTAGCAGTGGACTTGTCTTGACGGTTAAATGACGAGAAGGGATTTCCATTTCCTGTCTTCTTTGGTTTTATACACTCCCTCTTGAAGTGTCCCTTCTCACCGCAGTTGAAGCATGTAACCTTTGACTTATCAAACCCAAAGGTTGTGTCTTTTGTTGCAACCAGGTTCTGTCTGGTCTTTTTGACAAACTTTTTAGCTCGTCGGACAGCACTTGCCAGAGCCCACATTATGTCCATACGTTCCAACTCCATTTCATCCACCTGCTTATAATCTTCATCTGCCAGGTGGCAGTTACCTATCTTTCCAGCAGTTAATCCATCGTAGGAGTGAACCACCGCAGCTAAAAGGTCCATATGTTCTCTAGCCACCTCTACAGTCACATTCCTGAGGTTGTCGGTTTTTAGCTTTGCGGCATTTGCTTCAGGTACTATATATTGGGTGCTAGACGACCCTGACATTTCTGATCCTGAAGTTGAGGGTTGTGCTGGAATTCCTGTGCTTGAGATGAAGGTGGTTTGCAATGGTGCACTAGATGTCTTGACTGAAGGAGTAGCATTGTAGAGTGCAGGATTCTGATCATAATTTGCCTTTTGGGCTCGATACTTCATCCTAAGCTCTTCTTCTCTTAGTTTTAGAATGAAGTCATTTATGTCTAACTTCGAGAGCATTCCATTCTATCTGAGATTTGAAACAAACAAACCCCATTTATCTGGTGATCCATCAGCAAAGTTGGATACCTTATCTTCCATCGAAGTAACCACTCCATGAGTGTGCATCTCACTCATCAAGTGGTAGAATCTATCGATCACATCATCAAGGCCTTCTTTTCCCATTGAAGAGAAGTTGTCAAACTCCTTCTTCAATGCTTTTGCCTTGATAGGCTTCAGAGAGGCATTCCCGTCATACCTCTTCTTCAACGCATCCCAAAGTTTCTTGGCTTGAGTATACTCCGAATACTGATGGAAAATATCCTTCGGAATAGACTGAGTAAGCAAGGCGTAGACTTTCTTCTCAGCGTTGTGTTTTACCTTCTGTGCATCCGACATGCCACTTAGAGTAAGTTTTACTCCGTCAGCTCCAACTGGCATGCTGTACCCCGACTCTATTGCCTCCCACAAATTTGTATCTACTCCATTCAAGTAGATTTCGAAACGTTGCTTCCATTGTGGATAGTTGTCTAACGTGATAAGCTTCGGGGGTTTATTGTGTATTCCCACTTCATTCTCCAACAATAGTAGATTCTGAATATGAGTATCTCTACTAGCTGTGTATGCCGAAAACTGATCCTCCATTTCACTTAACTTTACGGTTTAACACACTGCTGATGTATGCAAATGAAGGTATGCGATTGGGCTTATTCGGGCGATTGAACAAATGTGGATGGTTCAATCGTGCGACTGAACAGATGCGGACGAGTCAGTCGTCCGAATGAACTAATGCGGTTGAACAGACCGAATGAAGTTCTCAGTCGCACGAATAAAGGTACGAATGAGTCCAATCATGCGGTTGGAAAATGCGAATGAACTCAGTCGTGCGATTGAGCCAATCGTGCGACTGAACTTGCTGAAGTTTGATAATTCGTAGGTTAAACTTGTTTTGGCCGTAAAAACTCGAATTTTATCAAACCCTAATAGCCGTATGCCGGAAAAACTACACTTTTTGATTAGGAACCGTCCAAGACTTCGTTAGACACAAAAAAGATTGCGTTTTTGATGCAAAAACACAATTTTGTATCAAAACAATTGAATCAACACGTAATCAAGAGCCTGTTGCTCTAATACCACTTGTTAGGATCTGGTATTTGACCAAACACCAACTGATTAACGTGTTAAACCAAACCAAATAGTGCGAAAGCCTATTTGATTGGTGATCCAATCAGTGAGAACGCACGTAGAAACAATAATGTATTGAAACTAACGTCAAGAATCGATTAAGAATCGATCTATAGCGTTCTATGAACTTGGAGTACGAACTTGGAGGCTTCTGGACGGCTAGGGTACGTCTAGAGTCGAAATGGATCCAATCCTTACGTTTTTCCACGAATTTGGTGGTATTTATAGGTTAGGATTGCTCATTCGGGCGACTGAACCATTAGCATGGTTCATTCGTGTGATTGAGCCGTGCGGTTGATCCATTCGCACTACTGAGTGTCCAGTCGTGCGACTGAGTCAGACGCATGAAGTTGTTCAGTCGCATGGACTATTTAGGCACATGGACACTTAGTCGTATGGCCATTCGGATGCATGACCACTATTGGGGCGCATGGTCCAGTCGGACGCATGAGAACTTCACTTCATCAAGTTTGAGTGTATTCAATATTCTAACATTATGTACAACACTTCAAACAATCACAAACCTATATAATTAAGTTAATATGCGTTAAACAACTCATTAATGAAATATTAAACATTATAAACATAACCAAACAATTTGTATTTCATTAAGTACCTAATAGTTACATAAGTGTAAGACATATTACATTCGGATCAGGATCTAGGTACATATATGTATCAACATCCCTCAAAACTCCTGGGCGCATAAACCCTATTCGGGCGCACCAACACTTAGGCGTATGGAGCTCCAGCCGCATGACCTCCATGTGTAAGAACGCTCCAGTCGCATGATCTCCATGCGTATGGGCTCTCCAATCGCATGACTTCAGGCGTATGAGGACTATTTAGGCGCATCACCTCCAATCACATACTTTCATGCGTATGGGTCTTAATCGCCATGACATCCGGGCGTATGGACTCCAGTCGCATGACCTTCATGCGAATGACCCTTAGTCGTACACCTTTCGTGCGAATGGACCTCAATCGTACGACTCACAGGCGTATGGGTTCCAGTCATATGGCCTTCAGTCGCATGACCATCATCCGCATTCCCTTCAGTCGCATGACTCTCATCCGCATTTCCTTCAGTCGCATAGCCCTCGTGCGTATGGCCCTCAGTCGCACGAATGAACCTCAGTCGTACCTCTTTCATGCATATGGCCCCCAGTCGCATGCCATTCGGTCGCATGGACCTTCAGTCGCATAACCCTAGCTGTGCGCAGAATGTAGTTCATCCCGAACTGCAGCCGCACCTTTCGGCCTCCAAACTCTTCCAAACCTAGTTTGAGCTCAAATAAACCCTTCTAAATCTTAGGGAAACATACTACGACATCACTCAAGCATACCCAAGCCCGAAATCAATCCCCAAACAAATCATACACATACATATACATACATAAACGGGTATTCACCCAAAAACCCGAAAAAATAGTTTTCAGATGTGTTCCAGCCCTAAAATCATTCAAAAACGTGTAAAAGAGGGGTCCTAGAACTCACCTTAACAATCCCGTCGAGTAGAGCTTCGATTTGACACGCTACACGTCGATTTTGGCCGCTCGAACCAACCCGAACCAACACTTCTTCTTTTTCCTCCTTCTCTTCTCCTCTCCTCTCTTCTTGACTGAAAAATGGTAAGAATAAGGTGTCTCCCCCCTTTTTATACTCCCATTCATTGAAGTTTCTCTCATTGGCGAGTTTGGTCCCTCGACTTTGAACTTTATTTGTTTTTCTTCTTTCGTCGCCTTCAAAGAAATGGTTATATTTCTAATTGATCTTTGAAGACTAGGATCAAGTTTATTAATTCCCTCGAGAGAGATGTTGTTATCATTGTCACAGTTTCTCATATCAGCTTCAGTCGTACTGCTTTCACCTAGATGAGGTTGCGTGTTCACTGCCTCACTTCCACTTGACCCTATGATAGGATTAGAAGGTTGTTATGTTTCTGCTATACCATCAGAATCTCAGGATTCAGTTTGCTGAGTTTGATTAAGGTTTTGTGAATCTCTCAGATCTCCCTCCTCATCTTTAGGAATCTCCCCGTTATGAGATTGAGTATTTTGTTGACTTTGCTCAAACACATCAAAAAAGTATACTGATTTTGTGTTATGGAAACCTCAACGTCAACAATTTTCGTAGAAACATTGGTTTTGAATGAAAATATAAATTCATAAAATTTGACATCCCTAGAAAAGACACATGTTTTTGAGTTAAGACTCCATTCCTTATATCCTTTTTTAAATGAAGAGTATCCTAAAAAACACATTTTTCAGCATGACTACTAAATTTATTATGAGACAGTGTAGAAGCAAAGGCAACCAAACACTCTAATATGATTAATGGAGGGAGGAAAGCCGAACATGATCTAATATGGGTACTTACCATTTAAGACATATGAGGGAGTTCTATTGATTAAATAGCAGCAGTTAGGATACAATCAGACCAAAACCTAAGGGGAATTCCTGCCTCAAACAGGAGAGTTCTTGCCACATTCAATAGGTGCATTTTTTTGTATGAATTTATACATTGATTGATTTGTGAATTCAGTACCATTTTATGATCTTATTGCCTTTATAGATTGACCAAATTGAGTTTTTATCATGTTACAATAACTTTCAAAGTTTTGATATGTTTCATCTTTATGTTTCAGAAGGTAGACCCATACAAACCTTGAAAAGTCATCAATAACAGTTAGAAAATATTTATAACCATCTCTACTTTGAATTTTATATGGTCCCCACACATCTAAGTGAATTAATTTACCTACATGTTTGGTTTTGTGGTCATTGAGAGGAATAGTTCCCCGTGTTGTTTTGCCTTGTGACAAACTTCACATGGACCATCATGATTATTATTATGGCATTTGGGCATGTTGAGGAATTTCAAGACATGGTCAGAGGGGTGACCAATCTAGAGTTCCAAAGGGTGGAAGATAGAGAACTGTTAAGACACACCTTGTTTGTTTTAGATGAATTTCCATGTAAGTACATGCCATCAATTTGACTACCGGTCACCATGATTTTCTTGGTGTGCAAATCCTGAATATAGCATTTCGACTCATCAAATACAACTCTCAAGTTATTAGCTTTAGCTAATTTATGGACAGACATAAGATTAACATTATACTCGAGGACAACAAACACATCAGTGAGAAAAACTCCACCACCTGGTTTTAGATTCCTTATTTTTATGACTGAAGCATTTGTACATTTGGGCATTTTATAGTGATATTAAAGTCAGAGACTTCAAGAAGATTAGTTAGGTTGTTTTTCGAGACAACCATGTGTTGGTTGGCCCTAAAGTCAATCACCCATCCATTCAATAGAATTAAAGAAAAATAATTTAGATTGTAAGTACTTTTATTGCTTAGATTTATTTGATTACCTCCAAAGTTAGAAGTTGAGATTTATAATTAGACTTGTTGTTCAGCAGCCTTAAGAGCTGCGAGATCTACTCAGGGGTTAGTGATAAAGATGTAGATGACATACGACTAGAGTTGGGGTCAGTTTTATCCATATTTGAGTTGTGAGATGTGGGATTTTTGTCACACCCAACCTTGACGGTGGAAACGTCGAGGTGTGGGGGTTAAGATCGTTCACAGCCACATAACGCTATTAATAATCCAAATATATATTAATCATAAGTTCCAAATTTAGTATTACAATTAAGAGTCTCAAACAAAGAAAACATCATGCATAAAGTTAAATGTAACAAGCCCATCCATTTATTTTTATCTAGGTCCAATCCTAGATGTGATAAGCTTCAAAGAGTAGTAATAAAGCTTGAGTATTTCCTGAAACATGTTAAAAACAAAAATGTCAACAATAATATTGGTGAGATTTCCATAATTTGCAATTGATAGATGTATAAAAGATGGCAATTCATGTTGTAAGTTAGAGAACAAAGTAAACTAGGGATGTAAGACAGAATGCACAATCAAACCTTGACAAAGTTTTACAAGTTTCAAACGTTTACAAGTATATACGATTAGCTAAGTGTACTTGGATTAACCAAGCAGGCTTGTCAAGCCCATAGATCTATGACGTCGCCAGGCTAGCAATAGTTAATGATTGTACATATATTCGACATTACATGGTAGCTATAAAGTTCAACTAACCACAACATACAGGTGAAAAGCCATAAGTTTACAAGAGTCAAACGTGTTTACAAATGCAAGGTTTATAATGTAACATGTTTCACCCCAAAAGTGTAAAAATATAAAAAGAGACATAGAAATACTCACTTGATCAAATAAGTATAGAACGACGATTAGTAAGAAAATATTAATTAGGCGTTCCAACGCAAAATCCTTCACAATGCACCTAAGAATATATATGTTTACAAGGTTTAAGTTTAGTAATAAGTTTAACGATTTTAATGTGGGCTAAGGTTCTAGAATTTGAGGATTTATAAATATAATTAGCGAACTCTTAAATAAGTATGAAATTTTAAGGAACTAAGTCCTTTGATATAACTTGTGAATTTAATGATAAAATATAGTTAAATTCTATAATTTTCATAATTAATTCCTAATCAAAGATAACATAAGGTCCAATAATAATTCAATAATTTAAATTATCATTTAGGACTTATTGTTATAAAAATCTTTACTTCTAGCATTTGTAAATAATTTGTATAATTAAATGTTTAAATGTTGTACATGAAATAAATTTTTCAGAAAATATTTAGATGAAAAACAAATGATTGAAGTTTGTAAAAATTATTTTTATATTTATTGGAATTTTCTATAATTAACTTATGGCTGAAAAAGGCCTAAAAAAATAATGGGGGTCACCGGGTTTGAACCCGGGACCTCAAGTATGGAATGTGTTAGGGATTGTCTACTTGACGATGTACTAACTGATTAATGTGTATACCGAACCAAATAGTGCAGAATTCTATTTGATTGGTGATCCAATCCCTGAGAACTCACGTAGAAACAATTATGTATTGAATCTAACATTAAGAATCGATTAGGAATTGATCTAATGCGATCTATGAACTTGGAGTATGATCTTAGAGGTCTCTGGACGGCTAGGGTACGTCTGGAGTCGAAGTGTGTATGATCCTTTTGTTTTTCCACGAATTAAGTGATATTTATAGGTTAGGGTTGCTTATTCGGGCGACTGAACCATTAGCATGGTTCATTCGTGCGATTGAGCCATGCGGTTGATCCATTCACACGATTGAGTGTTCAGTCGTGTGACTGAGTCAGTCGTGTGACTGAGTCAGTCGTGTGACTGAGTCAGTCGTGTGACTGAGTCAGTCGTGTGACTGAGTCAGTCGTGTGACTGAGTCAGTCGTGTGACTGAGTCAGTCGCATGAAGTTGTTCAGACGTATGGACCATTTAGGCGCATGGACACTCAGTCGCATGGCCATTCGAACGCATGACCACTGTTAGGGCGCATGGTCCAGTCGGACGCATGAGAACTTCACTTAACCAAGTTTGAATGTATTCAATATTATAACATTATGCATATCAATTCAAACAATCATAAACCTATATAATCTAGTCAATATGTGTTACACAACTCATTAATGAAATATTAAACATTATAAATCACAATCAAACATTCTCATTTCATTAAGTACCCAAACATTATATAAGCGTAAGACATTCAAGACATATTACATTAAGATCCAAATCTAGGTACATATGTATCAACAAACTCCCCCTTGGACCTAGATCTATTTATCGTCTTACCTTCTTCATAACCTCCTCATACTTCTTGTACTTTTCCTCTCTTGTGACTCCTGCATGTATTTCAAATGCAAAGCAGAGTCGTATAACATTTTGGAATTGGAGGGCTTGTATAATATCCTGCGTGTCATAGAACAGTGGCCACTTGTATAGAGTGTAGACGTCGTCAACTGACAAGTTGGTAAGCCACATCGGGTCGAATACCCTGATAGTATCCATTTTGCCCTCTTTGTTCAGAACTATGACAACTTCCCCTGTTCTCCAATCATAGTACCACCATTTGAAGTGAGGAGTGAAGTCCTGTGGCATTTCCCATAGAGGGATCTTTGACATTGTTTGTGGAGGACTCCACTTCAACACTATCTTTGGCTTTCCAGTTATGGGATCAACTTCAGAGCGTCTGATATACCTCGTAGGTTGTTGAGGTTTGAAGTTGACCCACCTGGTGTGGTACTCTTTCTTCAGGGCCTGGAAAGATCTTTCACGGTAGAAGTCGCCAATGGAAAATCTATTGTCGTTGATGTCGTAATACGCGATTGCACCTTAAGCCTTAACGAACACGAGTTCTTCGTCGACCTTATTCCTATGCAATTAGGAAGCTTTGATGTTATCATTGTATGGATTGGTTAGCCAAGCATCATCCGAAAATTCTATGTTTCGAGAAGTGTATCCGAATTCCTTTACCGACTGGTGATACTTTGAAGGTCTTTGGGGAGAAATCATCCCAAAGACTCAAACTCATGTCTTGCATCAAGGCTCGCAAATGTTTAAGTAAAAACTACATGGCTTTCATGGCATATGTAGTTAATACGAAAGCCAAGGGTAAGGAGTTGAAAGACATTCCTGTTGTGCGGGACTTTCCCGAGGATCTTAAAGGGTTACCTCCCGTGCGAGAGGTTGAGTTTAAGATTGACTTAATCCCTGGTGCGAACCCTGTGGCTAAATCACCTTATCGTCTTGCACCGTCTGAAATGCAAGAACTAGCTAGTCAATTGCAAGAGTTGACCGATAAGGGTTTTATTCACCCTAGTTCATCACCGTGGGGTGCACCTGTACTGTTTGTGAAGAAGAAGAATGGTATCAGAGCCACTCCTGTGCCATTCGGGGTGTGGGACATACCTCACCAAGGATGGTGACTTCTCGGGCTCATCGAGGATGATGAGTCCCAACAAGGGGTGCTTGTGACACCCTACACATATCCCACATCGGTCGTGGACAGGAGAGATTCCTAGTTAATTAGGAATGTCTGGCCTCTAACATCAACAACGCGTTTTGGGCGTATTGGCTGTGGATGAGAGGAAAACTCCACAGTTAAGCGTGCTCAAGTGGGAGCAATCCAGAGATGGGTGACCTCTCTGGAAGTTTTCACCCGGGCAACCAAAAGCAAATCCGTGAGCTCCTCGTGAGCAAAGCGGATAATATTGTTGATGCAAGGGCCGGGTGTGACATCAAACCAGCCTGACATCTTCTCGGGTCAACGTATAACCGCTTTAGTTTAGCCAGTTGGTTGAGCTCAAAACCAGGTAGAGTCTTTAGATCATGCGGGAATCTAAAATACTCAATACCTTTCTCTCTCTTCACGCGTAAACATTAAGATCATCAAAATGTGCCCACGCAATAATTTTGCCTAACACCTTGTGATGTTTCTTCACATTGTAAAGCTTGGTGTAGACATTCTGTCTTGGAGCAGCACGTTGGGCTCAGATCTCCTCAAAACAAGCAGCCCATTCAGCCGTTCTGATATCAACATCAGGGTTTGAGGCTTGGGCTTGTCCTTCAACCTTCTCGGACTCTTGCTCCATCTTATCTAGTATCTCAAATGTATCACTGACCAGGGAGTCACCCAAATTGGGAACCACATTCCCCTCTTTGTCAGCATACTCGGGATAATGTTCTGAAGTGACGTCCTCGATCTCTATTTCATCAATGTCGTTCAGCTCGTCATCACTGGTTCTACAAAAGTTGGAGCGTCCTTGACAATCTCATCGGGATTAAGCTTGAACGTTTCTACAATTTGCTCGTCAGTGAGATTGTGAATAATCTCTCCTTCTTCAGAAGTGTACATCACCGATCTCCGAACAATACCCTGCAGATCAAGAATCATCGTGAGCTGAGTCTTGATCTGTTGGAGGGGAGCAACATCATGTTCATCCCTCTGAAAGTTTGGATCTGCTTGATTTAATACATGTAAAACCACAACCATTAGTCAACAATCAAAGTAGTAAACATCAATAATCAAAATATAAACATTTTGTACACAAGTTTAATACATGATTCGGTTACAAAAGTTTTCAAATACATAAACATCTAATAATTCCTTTTGTCATGAGCTTTAGTCCTTTTAGCTTGAGCTTGATGTGTACTTCACACAATCTTCAATCTGTTTCTCAAAAGATTCTTGATCGGGTTGAAATTATCATATTGCCAATGCATCAGGAACTTAGTTTTAACTTCACGGTCATCACCTTCTTCTAGAATCTTTAGTACTTCTTCAGCAAGCTTTTGGCTCTGTTGTGGATCAATCTGTTGTTCATAAGCCTGAGAGATATTCTACTGTAAACAATAAGCATAGACAGCTTGGACCCTAAATGACATAACCTCGTTAGTTTCTTAAGAGTCTTCGTCATCCATACCACCGCCCATTTGCATAGCATTATTCCCATCTCTGTCCAAAACATCATCTTCTTCCTCTCCATCAACAAGAAGAGGATCATCTGAGAGCACGTGGATAGATGGTTTAACATCAGTGCTAAGTATGCATTCTGGATTTGATCAGACATCTCATCAATTCCTGCTCCCCTTGACACTATACACTTATGGATGTCATGAGCTAAGCACTTGAACAGGAGACTCAAGTTTATCTTGTTGAACACACCTGCGTTGATGTCCCTAGTGTACCTCATCCTCAGACTAGCATCTGCATGTGCACATACATTATGCTTGTTGTTCACTATCCAACATTCAGCCATGGTGCTGCAACACATGACACATATAAGTTAGAATTGGTGTACATGGATGACACTTGGATTTTAATGAACTAGATTCATTTAGTACAATCATGCGAATGGAGAATGCGACTGAGGCCTAGTCGTGCGATTAGGCTCAGTCGTAAGATTGAGCTTGCGACTGAACTTAGTCGTATACTGTACCATGCGATTGGAACAGTCATGCGACATAACCAATAAGCATGGTTCATACGTGCGATTGAGTCATTCGGCTAACTCAATCGTGCGACTAGAGTTCATCAGTGTGTCCATTCATATACCTCACTATTATATACAAAGGATTGTAACATTTATCAAGACCTGAAATTTCACTTTGTGTTTACAATCATTTTGACCGCAGAGACTCGAATTAACACTTAGAATCATTTAGTCCAACATGTGTGACCATTTAAGTGTTCTATTCTTAAGAGAAGTCTTGTTGACAAGTTGTAGTGAGTTCTACACTAAAACTTGCATTTAAGACATTCAGTTTTAATTGAGTTAAGTTGGAGTGTACCTGCTACATCAATGAAACTCAGTTTTGGCAGGGTACCAATGCTCTTGTGCAACTTTAGGACGATATTGAGAGTGATGAGTGACTACTTCCGACTCCCCCTCTATTTATATTGGGGGTTTCTTTTAGTCGTGCGACTAAAGATCAGTCGTGCGATTGGCACAGTCGGTCACCTTCAGTTGTGCGACTGGAGATCATTCGTGCGACTGTGTCATTCGGTCACTTTCATCCATGCGATTGGTTCATTTTGTGATCCAATCGTGTGGTTTTATTCATTCTTATGGTCCAATCGCATGTATGTCCCATACATGTGGGTGAATCGTGCGATTGGGCTCATACGTATCCTCCAATCGTACGACTGGTCCATACTCATGGTCCAGTCGTGCGAATGGATCATACTCATGATTTTGACTTTTTGACCATCCCACACTTTTATCTTTTGATTAAACATTATTGGCATTTGATCATCTCAGATATGATCATTTTATCTTGAAAAACCTTTGACCACCTCAGACGTGGTCCTTTTAAAATACTTTGTCACCTTAGACGTGACCCATTTTCATTATTTGAAAGCACGTGTGGTCACCTCAGACGTGACCGTTTAGATGATAAGGTTCCCTATTAACTTCCATGACATAGTCCGATATTGAACAAAACTGAAATTGACAAATTTTTTAAAAGAAATAAAACTGAAACTTAAAACTAAGACATGTTTTTGTGTTTTTGTGAGGGTTAACTCCTAAGATGTAAATCTATGAAATTATTTATCTGAAAAAGGATTCATCTAACCCATACGTGGACCAATTCAATTTGGAATCATAGAGGATATTCAAATCGTTCGGGACAAGTTATCTAAAACCTTTGATACTCTATTCTTGTTTTTCATCTAGAGTCATTTAGCAAATTTAGGAAATCATACTAGTACTATTAGGTCCCCACTCTGATTTGAACTTTCAAGAATTGTAGCCACAATGATTGTCAGTATACTTGTCCATTTAAATCCATACACAGACTTTCAACACAGATTGGTGATGGTTTAACATTTGTTTATTTTAACAAGCATTTGTGGATCCCACACTTATATGGTAATCAACATTTCTCAGGAGATTTTTGAGCGGTCTCAGGGTAGTATTCAAGAAGAAACTATTCACAGAACTTTCAAAGAGAATCCAAGCCTCAGGTCAGTGCCACCGCACAGCAGAGAGGCGGCAAACAACAATGTACTCTAGAATATATAGGTTATTCTTATCCTCAGGTCAGTGCCACCGCATAGCAGAGAGGCACATAACCTATCTTCTTGTTTGAGCAATTTCATTCCTTTTGCACAGATCTCACCAACAACATATGTTATCAGTTTGATTGTATTTGCATTTTTTATGTGCTTTTGCTCATGCTTAGGTCTTACGCACACATTCGTGGCGTTTATTTTGCCCGTCACCCCTTATTGGATTCTTGTTGATTGTGTTAACCAGGGATAAGGTGTTACCCACAGCTAGTCAAACATTTTAGTTTAATCTTGTGATCACCAAAAAGGTCTAGTCATCTATTATGTTGAATCTACCAACATATCATTTGTGGTCTAGCAACCTCTAGGTCTACTTTCTTTGTGTTATCTTAACAGTAGCTAGTTTGTCTGTCATATTTCCTTTTATATTGTTCAGACTACACAGACTTATACTTGAGCTTTGCATCTTTTTCAATTTAATTTTTTTAAAGTCTCAAATGGTTTGCTCCTGTGTACTATCATATTCCAAAGATTGAATCGGTATCACACATACAATCTTATCTTTATCAGCTACCTCTCCTTCTTCCTCGTTTTTTTATACTGTCTAAACCTATTCTCCCCCCTAAAATTTTAAAACCGTAATGGATTAGCGTTTTAGAATTTTAATAGGCCCAAACAATAAAACCATTTTTATTAACCAACTTAAGATTAAACAAATAATTAAAAAATTGAAACATAAAGGAAAATTTACACGACACATCGGACTACACATGGTCATCTTCAGGAATGACCTCACTTTTCTTTTTAACGCTGTTGACCTCTAACAGATATAGAAAACATGGTTTGTCAAAAACCTTTGTATAGAGGTCAACACGTTGAAAATCTGTGTTTATTTTTACCACATTGATGAAGTTCTTTTCAAAGCAATCATGTATAAAGTGATATTTAATCCCGATGTGTTTGGTTTTAGGATTTTGGACCGGGTTTTTTCGTGACTGCAATTGTAGCTGAGTTATCAACAAAAATAGGAGTAGAATAGAATTTCAAACCGTAATCCCACATTTGTTGTTGAATCCATATGATTTGTGAACATCAACTTGCAGCAACAACATATTCGGCTTCACAGGTTGACAATGCAACTGATGCCTGCTTCTTACACTGCCAGGTTACTAATCTTCTCCCAAAGAACTGACATCCTGCTGATGTAGACTTGTAGTTCATCTTGCAGCCTCCGTAGTCCGAGTCGCTATACGTCGTAAGCTCAAAGTCGTCATAATGAGGATACCACAACCCAAGTGTGGGTGTACCCTTCAGATAACAAAAAATCCGTTTGACCCCAATAAGATGGTTCACTGTAGACTTTGCCTGATATCGTGAACATAGACATGTAGCATACATGATATTAGGTCATGAGGCAGTGAGATACATGAGAGATCCAATCATCCCTCGGTACATAGTGGCATCCACCAGATCACCATTCTCGTCGGGTGCTACATCATGATTTGTAGCAAGAGGAGTTTCAGCTGTAGAAGCATTCTCCATGTCAAACTGACTAAGAATATCACCTACATACTTGGTCTGATGTAGGAAGATTCCATTTGGTGTCTGATCCACCAGTAAACCGAAAAAGAACTTCATCTCTCCCATTGCACTTATCTCAAATTCCACTTTCATTACTACTTCAAACTCTTTACATAATTCTTTGTTCTTGGAACCGAAGATTATGTCATCGACATAGATTTGTACCCGCAGTAAATCTCCATCTTTTTCTTTGATAAACAGTGTACAGTCAATGACTCCCCTGCGAAAACCATGTTTCACAAGATGCGTCGAGAGTTTCTCATACCGGGCCCTTGGAGCTTGATGAAGCCCGTATAGCACCTTGTCAAGTTTTTAAACTCTGTCCCGATGATATGGATCCTCAAATCCCTTGGGTTGACTGACATACAATATTTTTCGGATCTCACCATGAAGGAACACACTCTTCAAATCTAGTTGATATACTTTGATCTTCATATATGATGCATAGGCAAGGAAGATGCGGATTGCTTCCATTCTTGCCACTGGTGCAAACACTTCGTTGTAGTCAATATCCTCAACTTGTCGAAAACCCTAAACGACAAGCCAAGCCTTGTTTCTGATGATCACTCCTTGATCATCTTTCTTGCATTCAAGACCCATTTGTGCCAATGACCTTAGCACCTTTAGGTCTATCCACTAGTGTCCATACACCCAACTTCTTGAACTGAAGAAGTTCTTCTTGCATGGCACTCACCCATGCCTCATCATTTAAGGCTTCACTAATATACTTTGGCTCAAACTAAGACACAAAGCAACGATAGGCACCGTCGTGAAGGTATCCCTTTTCTATCACAGGGGCATAATCAGCTGAGTACAACTGATTTCTGTTCTGAACTCCTGATCTCACATCTCCTATGACATTATCCAAGGGATGATAGACGTTTAGACGTGAGCCGGGAGTTGTTGGAATGACCACCTCAGAATCAAGTTTGTGAACATTTGGTTCTGGATCTGAGGCTATAGGAGTCTAAGGTTCAGAAGGCTCAAAACTATCACTGTTAGATGCTTGTGGACTTGTGGTAGTCGGAACCTGTGGATCCTGGTTGTTCTAATCATGTTCCACATTTTCTTCATCAGAGGAAGAGTCACTCACATCAAGTGCTCCCCTTGAGTTGGTAGATGATTGACTTTGTGAACCAGATGGTGTTGAATCTTGAGATGGTGTGTTCAAGACGTCATACATCATCTAGTTTGCCAACTCGTCTTCGGAAGTGGAGAGTGGTATGTTGAAGGACTTAAAGAATCCATCATAGTCAAAGAAGTAAGCAGACCCTTTTCCAGCAGGTGGTGTGGTGTATCTCTGAACATCAACATTACACCACACCTCTACTTGACCCGTTGATTTGTTGTAAACTCTCTTGTTTGGTATGTTGTATCCTAGAAAGATCCCTTCATCTACCTTCTCGTTGAATTTTCCCTCCTGAGTTTTCTTCAGCAGGGTGCACGGTGCACGGTGCGTCAAACGGCTCGATGTCACACCCCAACCTTGACGGCGGAAACGTCGAGGAGTGAGAGTTAAGATCGTTCACAGCCACATAACGCTATTAATATTCCCAAATATATATATTAATCATAAAATCCAATTGTACCATTTCAATCATAAGCCTCAAAGAAATTAAAAGCATAACAAAAGATGCAACAAGTAATTTTATTTATTTATTTAGGTCAACTCCTAGATGTGTATGCCTCAAAGAGTAGAAATCAAGCTTGAGGGTTTCCTGAAACATGTTAAAAATAAAAGGTCAACAATAATGTTGGTGAGATTTCCATAGTTTGCAATACATAAGTATATAAAAGATGGCAATTCATGTTGTAAGTTAGAGAACATAGTAAACTAGGGATGTAAGACAGAATGCACAATCAAACCTTGACAAAATTTTACAAGTCTCAAACGTTTACAAGCATATACGATTAGCTAAGTGTACTTGGATCAACCAAGCAGGCTTGTCAGGCCCATAGATCTATGACGTCGCCAGGCTAGCAATAGTTAATGATTGTACATATAATCGACATTACATGGTAGTTACAAAGGTCATCTAGTCACAACATGCAAGTAATTGCCATTAGTTTACAAGTATCAAACGAGTTTACAAGTACAAAAGTTATAAGTAACATGTTTCACCCCAAAGTGTGAAATAAACTAAAAAGGGGTATGAAAATACTCACTTGGTCAATAAGTATATAAGTTGATGAATAATAAGAAAATAAAAGTCGACGCTCCAATGTAAACCTTCACGAGGTACCTAGATATATATATTTTCAAGATTTTTAAGTTTAATAATAAATTTAACGAATTCACGAGAATTAGGGTTTCAAGTTGGTATTTGGGGGTTTTCTTAACTAAATTAATTAAAATAAAATAATTTCTTATGCTTAGTTTCAATGAGAAAAATAAAATATACAAATTTAGCATTTTTGTATAATGTATTGCAAAGAAAAAAAATAACTTGTAATAAAATTTAGTGATCAGTTTGAAAAAAAAGTTTTTATATCTTTTAACATAATCATCACTTAGACAATAATATATAGATATTGTTTAAACAATAAATTTAGTGATTTAACCCACTATTTAAGGTCTAAAATATATTATTTGTCTAAGATATTAAATAAAATATTGCAATATTTCATAAAATAATTTTACAAAAAATAATACGGTGATTTAGGATTAAACAACTTTATAAACTGATTTTTATAAATTTTTAAAAAAAATTTGGATTTAAATTGAAGGCCTAAAAGCCTTAAAACAGAAACATGAGGGTCCCAGGGTTCGAACCAGGGACCTCATGTTAAGGATGCCCATGTCTTAACCAATGAATCAATGGCCTCAGCCGCAAGATAACCCTGTTTTTAATCCTTAAAACATAATCTAAGTAAATCCCCCCCAATTACCATAAACCCTAGTTTTGATTTTGCCCAAATTAGAGCACCAATCGTTTGTGTTAATCAAATTAACCATGGGGCTTTGTTTCCCATGCTTAAACGGTTGTATGGGTGTATTTAACCTACCGGATTTTGTTCGTGAATGATGAGGGAGAAGATGGAACAGTCGCGGCCAAGCTTGGATTCGTTTGATATGCAAACGGTGATGATAACCAAATTAAATTTGAGAGAAGCTTCGTACTATGATCTTGATGCAGAGCCCCTTATTAATTTCGAATCAGGTAGGCCGGAAGATGGGTTTCAACTAGTGCACAGGTTCGCGACGGGGAGAGCTTCAACTGTGTAATTTCATATGCTTTCAGATGGAATTAAGGATTGTAATCGTTTAAGTTCACTTAGATGATCGTTTGGGTCAGTTAATTAGATTATTATTAGGATTTAAGGATCAAACGGTTATGAAGTTTAATGGGTTTGGTTAATTAATCAATTGAGATCAGAAACCGATGTTTAAACGTAATTAAATCGTGAATTTAAGTTCAAAACATGTATATGTAACGATTTGGGTCGGTTTTTGAGGTTAAAATCGTCGGATTTCGAAGCCTTAAGGTTGCCGGAGAGTCGCCGGCGATTGGCCGGAGACTCGCTGGAAAAACGGGAAAAGGGAGAGGGATTGTTTTGGGTTTTTAATAAATTACACAAATAGTCCCTGTAGATTTCAATATTTAATATTTTATGCTTAAACTCTATTTTCAAAGTTTCTAAATTGACAATAGGGCCCCCTTGACTTCTTAAACCTAAGTTATAAACATCTTTAATTGTAATAATTTTTAACAAATTATTATTATTATTATATTGTTATTATTATTTATTTCTTTATTTATTAATTATTATTATTATTATTATTATTATTATTATTATTATTTATTATACAATTAATAGTTTAATTACCAACCTACATACTTTAAATGATAACCAAGAAATAAACATGGATAACCATAAGTTTCATAAATGTACACAAAGGTCCTTACAAGAGTTTAACGATGCAAGCTTTTTCCTAAACCGAAAATACAAGATGTTACACTCGAGATACTCTAATTTTGGTTACGTCGCTATAGTAACTCATTGCATGTTTTTCCATGGCGTTTAACTACCAGAACTCGATTGAGCGTATAACATGCATTTACAACTGCTTCATTCCAGAATTGAATATGTAGTTTCGAGTCTGCTAGCATAGTCCGTGCTGTCTCTATCAAGCTATGATTTTTCGTTCAACAACATCGTTCATCTGAGGAGTGTAGGCAGAGGTAAATTGATGCACAATTCCCTTTTCCTTGCAGTAGGCTTCCATCCACTGATTCTTGAACTTGGTTCCGTTGTCTGAGCGCACTTGTCGTACTTTCAGCTTGTATAGGGATTCCAGTGTAGTTACTAATTCCTTGAAAGATTCAAATGTTTCTGATTTAGACTTCCGAAACATTACCCAAGAGAATCTTGAGTAGTCATCGGTAACTACGTAGCAGTACAAGTCGCCTGCGATACTTCTTGTACTGACTGGACCAAACAGATCCATGTGAAAAAGCTCAAGAGGTAGTTCTATGGAATGAACTTTATTTTCCTTATGAGACTTCTTTGTCTGTTTGCCCTTCTTGCACGCAACACAGAAATCCGGGAGTTGGAAGTTTTTAACGTTCACTCCCCTCACTAGATCGTTCTAGATCAAGTGATTCATCTTCCTTAGATTGATGTGTCCTATTCTCCTATGCCAGGAGATGGAGTCCTTTTCAGTAGCTTTGGATAAGAAGCACTGAACTTCACGATCCGTTGTGGAGGCCTTTGAAAGATCCAGGACATAAAGATCATTATATCTTGAAGCTGACATTAGAACTTGGTCCTCCGAGATCATGTAGTCCTTCTTCCGAACGTAGCACTTCTTATTGTCAAAAACTACTTTGAAGCCTTTATCACATATTTGAGAAACAGAAAGTAAGTTATTATGTAATTGTTGGAGATAGTTTACCTTGTCAAACTTAAATTTCTGATTTCCCACTTCTCCTTGGGCCGTGATGTACCCCCCTTTGTTTCCAGCAAATGAAACATGCCCTCTTTTGATTTGTCTGACGTTTGATAAGAGAGCTCTATTCCCTGTCATGTGCCTGGATGCTCCACTATCTACAATCCACGTGTTAGTCTTAGCACTATAGCGAACACCCTGCACATTCAATGAAAACTTTAGTTCATGTTAGGAACCCAAGCCTTCACTGGCTTGGGTTTTCCCGAGGCATCACATAACATAAACTCAACCCATTGACCATTTGAGGTTGAGGAAAACTCAGATGTCTGGTTGTTCTTATTTTCAGACGCTGAAGTGGTTTTTTCTTTCCATAGACCAGCTTTGTGTAAGGCCTGTTTGTGATAAACAGACGACTGGCTAATGGGTTGAACTGTGGGTTCACTATCCCTTTTAGGAGGCGTCATTGAGTACCTCTTAAAAGGTCTAGGAAGTTCAACTTTCCTCCTTGGTGTCTGATAATAAGGACAATGAGACGCAATGTGACCGTACTCTCCACAATTGTAGCAGGATCTGCTTTCAACTTTACGGTTTAAATGTTTTTGTGGAGAAGTAGGTGTCACACGGTTGACCTTATTTTGTTTAGATTGAGACACTTATTTGTTAGATGTATGGTTGGGTTTTACAAACTTAATTGTTTTACCTGGTTTTACATCTTTTAGTTCTTGTTTACCTGGACTTTGACATGATGTGCATGATTGATTAGGTGTAACGGTCTTTTTGGGTTTTGATTTGACTTTGTTTGAACCTGACTTTAAATTAACATTTTCAAACTCTTTTTCCAGGTTAACACAAGGCATTTTTCCTTTTGCCTTTGAAGTGGACTCCTTTTGTTTAGGGCCAGATGCAATTGATTTACTTGTGGTATCTGGTTCACTAACAAGAGGAGTGGTCACCACATGATCCTTGATGGGGTTATTATTAATTGGTTTACTTTTGGTGTTCATCAAGGTCTCAGGTGTTGGCAGAACCACTTTGTATCCCAATCTTCCCCATTATTTCTTTCTCTCACTAAGCGTTGGACAATGTGAGACGAGCTTGTCCAACTGTGTAGTTTTTGTTTTAAGGAGTTGACTTCTACTTCTAAAATAGCTTTCTGCTTCTTAGTGTCCTCTAGAGAGTTAAGATAGTACCTAATGTCATTAGCTTGGTTAAAGGCAACTACTTCTGTTTCCCTAAGCTGTTTGTTTAAGTCTATCTTTTCCTTGTAACTGTGCTCATTTTGTTTTAAAACTCTATTAGCTTCAGTGCACAGTTCCAGATCCTTTACTAAGCTATCATTATGATCTAATAACCTAGCAAGTTTTACATCTATTGAGTTTGTGATAGTATTTAATAGATGCTCCATTTTGAGTAACCGAGTTAATTTTCCAAAAAAGATTGAATACAACTGACCCATCAACTTTGTCATATGTTTCTTTTAAATCAGTCCAAACTCTAAGGCAAGTTTGAAATAAACTTGACCAACATATAGTTCTTCACATAGAGAGTTAGGAATCCAAGTTAACACAACAGAGTTGCAACGGTCCCATTAGGAACTGAGAACTTTATCATTTTTAGGTCTTTTACATGAACCATCTATGAATCCTAATTTGTTTTTAGCTTGTAGACCAAGTTTCATAGAATTAGCCTAGATTGTATAGTTCTCAGTTCCTTTCAGTTTTATGCTTATTATGGTTAGACAACTAGATTCACCAGGATGAAGGTATAATGGGTTACTTGAGTCCAACTTACTCACAAGGGTGTTAGTGATAACCACTTCAGATTTTTCAACCATTTAGACAAATAACAAAGATGAGGCATAAAATTACACACGCATAGAAAACACAACAAGGCCAGAGCCAGGTTTTCATACCACTATAGTGGTAGATCAAGGAGTAGCCAAGAGTGTAATGCAACACACGACAAACACACAAGTGATGCATACAGATTCACAAAACAAGAAGCAGAAATACCCAGAATATCACAAATGCTGGTACTCCTAACCTAGCCAAGAATGGCTATATCAAATAATACTTGAAATAATAGTAAAATAAGGGAAGAGATATCCTTACAGTGCGAGTAGCCAAAAAAGGAAAATCCAAAGCAGTTCAGTGACATACAACCTTCTAGGGTTGTAGAGTCACCGACAAAATACCAAGAAGATGCACAACCTCAAGGTTGTAGTATGAACATAGCAATGACTGCACAATCATCGATCAACCTTCTAGGGTTGCAAGAGAAGAACACGAGACGTCAACAACGACAACCTTGCATCCAAGCTAGGGTAGCGATGAGTCAGACACGATAAATCAACCTTCCTTGATATGATGAACATTTAAAAAATGCGAATGCGATACATATTTTAGGGTTTCTGAAGTTTGAAACCCTAATTCCAATCAAAAAACTTCACACCAATAGAACCGGAATCGAGAACTCAACCTTAGAGCTCTGATACCATCTAAAAATGGTATTAGATATAATCAAGAACAACGAATATGAAGTTTATACAATCAAAGTATGTATGAACATAAACTAGAACAGGTTGACTCACTATTGTAGATGAATCAATGATAAACAAGACATACTAAGATCAAGAGTTATCAAAGTGATAACTCAAAATATGAAATCAAATAGAAACCCTAAAACAGACGAGTGCTATCTGAGAATGAAGAAGAAGAAGTGTGCGTGTGTATTCGGAACAACAAAGACGCACATATAAGAAGACCAGGCAAAGCCCACAATAGCAAAGCCCAAGAACAACTAGCCCATCATTAGCAAAGAGCACTAGCCCACATCAACCAGCAGAAGCCCACAAAACCTCATAAAAAGCACAAAGAAACATATAAGAGAAGAGAAAATATAAAACTACTAATAAAATTGACCAAATATAATTTCAACATCATGGTTTTTTTGTTGTTATGTATCGAAGCGTTGATATTTGGTTTAGCTAACAATATATTCACAAAATCAAGTGCAAGTAAAAATGTGCAACCTATTAGACATGTCCATGGTTTTTTCAAGTTGCTAGTTTTTGAGCCAAAAGATATCTTTTAACATTATAGGCATAATGTAATCTCTTTATATAGATTCAGCAGAAGAGAGGTTGTTGTGGTCACCTACATTATAAACAAAAGGTGGCTATTGCTGTGGTCATCTACAACGAAAACAAAAGGTGGCCCAAGACTGAAATGTGCATTATTTTTCTACATGGAGTGAGTTCTAGTCTTTAGTTTCTTGCTTATGGCAGTGGTTTCATCTTCATTTGGGATATAGTGTAGCCTTAGGCCATGTTCATTGATAACTGATATGAGATAATTTAGTATGGGAGTAGGATACCTTCTTGTAACACTAAACTTCTTCTTGCGGTGGTGGGACACACGTCTTAGGAGATGAGGTTGCAACCACTGGTGATCTTGGTATTAGAAGTGTTGCAACCCTATCTTTATATATCTCAAAGATGAAGGCCATTTGCTCTTTCTCCATCTTTATGATTACTTTTAGATATAAAAGAAGGATGAACGGAAGCATGAGAATCTACAAGCATCATCATTTGAAGGTTATTTGTATGGAATCAAATAAACTTTTTTGATTTATAAAGGAGTTATTCTTGGTTTTAGTCCTTGAATTTTGCAAATCGTCACTACTTGGGTATAACATTTAGTTTGTCTTTATTTTTTACTTGGGTTTTGCGAACCATGTCCATTTCAGTCTAATATACTAAGAATATTAACATTTTCCGTTAAATAAGTGTTAAATAATCAAAATACCCTTTATTATTTTATTATAAAAAACAAGAGTTAATTACACGATTGGTCATGTGATTTGTCCATATTGTAAATATTAGTCCTAACTTTTGAGAAATTACAGATTTGGTCTCAACGGTTTATCAACTCGTAACACAATTGATACCTAGAGTGATTGGATGTTAGTTTTTGCTATTAGATTTATCAAAATGACCATTTTACCCTAGTTATGTATTATATATATTAGAGGGATCCAATAGAAACCTAGTTATAAATAAAAATCTAGTAAACCAAATCTTAGCCATTGATTATTTAAATCATTTGTCTTTAATGAATAGGGTTAGTAAATAATTGAAATCAAATTAAGTAATTAAAAAATATGAAAGGGCAAAACAGGAAAATAAAATATTTTAAGTAACTTCCAAGTAGGAAACTATTCCTAAAATATATCCCCCTTTTCATCTCAAAAAATCGAATAGTATCTCACTAAAACTAAAATTGGCAGAAGTCGTATGGCATTCAATATGAAATCGATGATTTCTGCAACTTTTTCAACACATTATATATTATATCATCGGCGGTGAGTGTAACCGCTGGTAACAGTCATCTGGGCCGTTGAAACAATCTGAAATCAAATCTTGGCCATTTAAATTAGGCGGTTATGACGGTTACAAGGTGGTTTTCGGGAGTTTTTTTATAACAGTTAAAAGTTACGCTCATGGCGCCTGAATTCAGCAGCCGAAACACATGGGGTGGTTTGCATCGTGTAACCGCTTAAATCATCTATAAAAGCAGGCCTTCTGGTTTCCTCGGCTCCCCGCTCCTCACTTTGTGAATCCCATTTTAGTTTTATGGTTTGCGAAAGAAATGAAATCAATCAATATCCAGAACAAAATGGTCCTTCCGGTGATGGCATCTCCCTCACTGTCATCTAGGTTATCCTTCCTCTCAATTGACTATCACTACAGCTATAAGGCCCCGTTCCCCGATGCTTATAGCCGGTCGATCATCGCACATAAAACATATATATTTATTTTCTTACATAAAAAAGTTACAGTGGAAACATTTAAACATCCATTTCATTTAAATTTAATAGCTTTTGCAAAACAATACATCGTTATCGAATTACAAAATACAAGTTACATTTCATTACAAAAGCGTTATAAGAATGGATGTCATCCAAAAGAACTGAGTAGCCGCCCCGTGCCATCCTCAGCAACATTACCTGCCAATTGGAAACACATAAAAGTCAGCGTTGCTGAGTGAGTTCTAGTTTTATAATAAAACATACTTTATCTTTCATTAAAACCGTTCTTTACTTTCATGCGATCATACATCATACGTACACATAGATAATATCATTATTATCTTCATCATTCATTCATTCATTCTTTCTTTCTTTAACTTTTGCATTCTTTCGTCATTACATCTTTCCTTTCCTTCAACCATAAACTTTACCCTGCTATTCCTGGTACTGGACCTAGGCCTATCATAGACTAGGTATAACGGTGCTCCGCACCTCTGGTCACAGCACCTAGGGTAGAGTTTAGGTGTACCAATACCATGTGCAATACCCTGCTATTCCAAATACTGGACCTAGGCCTATCATAGACCAGCTATAACGGTGCATCACACCTCTGGTCGCAGTACCTAGGGTATGCAGCAATGGCGCTATACAAATGGTCAATCACAAAGAAAGACCCCAATGTGTATCCTCCCGGGGTAGCGAACCCGCACACCGTTGGGCTAACACCTTTTAATGGTGTATCCCTTCCGTACATTTGCTTGCAAGACTTTCTTTACTTTCATTATTTATTAATGCATGCATTCTTCCTTCATGTTCCTCTTTCATTATCAATCACTTTACGTACGTCATAACAAGGAACATAACATACACCGTCAATATCATCATACAGGGCAACATCATACAAAATATAACACATCATGAATAACATCAACGTCATCATGCCCAGATAACCTCTAAGGTCAAGAGTCATCTTACATGAACTTATGAGAACCTCCCACGTCACAACTTACATTTTCACTTTCCCCCGAAAGTCAGATAAAACTACGTTTTCTCCGAGTGCATAAGCCCTACTTGGACGTATGGACACCCTTCAGTCGCATGGCCTTCCAGGCGACTGAACATCATGCGAATGGACCAATGCGGATGAACATCTATACGAATGAACACCCATGCGAATGGACCTAATGTGGATGGACTCAATGCGGATGAGTTCCATGCGAATGGAACTAATGGGGATGAACCTAATGCGGATGAACTCTCAGTCGCATGACTCCCCATGCGATTGACCTTCAGTCGCCCGACTAACAGTCGTATGGGCTCCAGTCGCACGACTCACATGTGATTGAACCTCAATCGCCCGCCTGGCATGTGTGTGGACTTCAGTCGCACGACTGGCATGCCATTCGGTAGCATTGCCCTAACTGCACAGAATTCAGCTCACTCCTGAACCCAATCTGCCATTTCGACCTCTAAGCTCATCCAAACCCATTCTAAGCCTAAATCAATCATCCTAAACCTTAGGAATGCATATCACAACACCATTCAAGCACGCACAAGCTCGGAAACAAACTCCAAATGCATCACAAGCAAACACATACAATTGGGTCAAATACACACACATACAAAAAAGGGTTTTCAGATGTGATCTGTTAGAATCTCAGCCCTTGGTTTAATCGATTGAACAGTTTCAGCAGCGGAATAGCTCAGATTAGACAAATTCAACAAGAACAATTGATATATAACGATAAAAGAATTTTGTTATAGAGAGAGAAATATCCGACAAAAGGAATATTGCATTAAGATTGTCGGCCTCAAAGGCACGATTACAGGTGAGTCATCTTTCCTTATAAAGGAAAGAATGACGTAGACTGATGTCACCTGAAAGTGACATGTAACCGTTTTATAACTACTGATGTTTAACAACTACTGAAGATGTCAACAACTGACATCTTCTTACAAATGTTCCTAAGTGTTAACATCTCATTTACAACTACTGAAAAACATAAAACTACTGAAACTACAACAACTGAAGAACAACCTCTTCAGTTGTTTACAAGTACTGAGAAGAAAAATAAACAAACTACTGAAAGAAAGAAAACTACTGAAGAAGAAAAACATCACAACAACTGAAGAAGCCCTCTTCAGCTGTTGTCATCAGCTGTTAACATCAGCTGATGTCTTCAGTACTTGAACATCAGACTTTGTCTTTCAGCTGTTGATCTTCAGTCTTTGTCTTCAGTACTTGTTGAAGTCTTCAGACTTTAGATCTTCAGCTGTTGTCTCAGTCTTTGTCTTCAGTACTTCAGACGTACTTCAGCAGTTGTATTCTTCAGACTTTGTAGAACAGCTGATCAGGTCTTCTTCAGCTGTTGTGATGTCTTGTGGGACTTAGAGGTTTCTCTGATCAGGCTCATTGGTTCTTTTGGTCCAACAAACTCCCCCTGAACCAATGCAGCCAAAACCTCTAAGTTATTGACGAGTCCCACTTATTTTGGCAGATAGATAGGTCTCTTAATCCTCTTGATCAGATGAGAAGTGACCCTTTTTCAGCACCGGCCTGGGAAGAAGTCTCTGATGATCTGTTTGGCATGATATGGTTGGGAGCTCTGTATTGGGGACTTGGACACCGAGCTGTTGCCCCAACCATGAGATCTACTTCCCGTGTATCAGCCTATATGATTCCTGGTGTAAGCCCTTAAAAACATGATTTGCTCATCCATTGTCAGCACCTCGGGCACACCATCAATAATCCTTCTCGGCCATACACTTCAGATATGTACTTGGCCTGTTTTCCATTCTTGAGCTCAACCGTGGTTATTTGTCTATAAGCAAACTCATCTGGATGAGTTCCTTCTAAGAGCAGTTGAGCTCTTCTTGTTTGAAGTTTTCAAGTCGTTTGTAAACCAATCCCTTCTTTATAATTTTGTTCTCTAACATCTTTTGAGGTGGTTGTTTGGCTTCATAGGCTTTCTTGAACTCTTCACAATTTCCCAAGGGGACACTACAAGCACCACAGTGATGTCTTCGTCGACACTCTCTTCACTTGGCCCTTGTATCTTGAAGGAATTTCTTTCTTGACAATCCGGTGTGCCACCCTAGGATCAGGCCATATCCTTACTCTTTCCCTTTGGTATTGAAAGGTATTAGCAAGGGTGTACAATCTTAATACTTCTTTCTTCATGCTGATCATTGAAGAGGATGTAGCATATGCTTTGTCAATGCTTTTCAGCATTTCCTCATCATGTTTTTGCATCTGTTCCTCTTCAATCTTTATCATTACATCATGCATTTGAGAAGCAGGAGTGATGGACATTGGTTTAGCCTTAGGCAAAGTATGACTGCAGAGAGTGGCAGTCTGTCTTCATCCTCCTCTTCATCTTCATCAGGCCTCAGTACCTTTCTTTTCTTTTGGCTAGGTACATCACTGGCAATGGGTTTTAGGGGTAAAGGATTTGGTTTGTGGGTTGGATGGTTGGTTTAGAGGGTAAAGGAGTTGTTTTAGTGGGTTGTGGAGATAGTGATTTTGAGGATTGAGGCTTTTCGACTGTTTTAGCATTTTGGCTGTAAGGGAGGCTTTGGTAAATTTTGTCAGTTCTTTTCGATTCCCAACCCCAGCTTCATTCATACCTCAATCACTAAACCTTTGGAGTATTCTTCAGACGAACAAATCTTGGTGGTTATTGCCAAGATGTTGTCCCTGGTCCAGGCCCTTATTTCCATTAGAGATCTTCCCAAGTATTTAGCTATAATCTGATCATTATCTCCAGCCTTTCTCTTTCTAAGGCATCATAGCTAGCCCATCTTGAATTGATCTCCTCTGTTTCCATCCTTCTGATCTCGGAGTCTAGTTGTTTGATGTCAAAACCCTGCCTATACAACTGCTCAATGATTTTATCCATTGAACGGTTATGGTTGGCGTCAGCTTCTTTCACCATATCCTTCAGCTCCTTCTCCTTCTCAGACTCTCCTTTTCTCTTTTGATATGTGACATGAAAGTCTTTTTGACTTTCATTCACTTCAGCTCCCTTCACACTCTCCTTCTCCTTCTCATTTACACCTCAGATTCTTCGCCTTCTCCCCATCTATCCTCTTCCTTTTTCCTTTAACTAACTGACTCTCCCCCTTTTTGGTTGCATTGGGTGCAAGGGTTTGAGCAGTAGAAAGGGATTTAGTCACCAACTCCTCCACCAAGGTTGTATTATTGTAGGAAGCCTCTCATCATGGCTTTGATCACTATATCTGTGATCATGGGAGTGATGAGAGGTAGGGATTTTTGAAGGGTAGCAACTGATTGATCAGGATGGTTCTGTTCCTGAGAATCAGTGCCGAAAGCAGAGGCTGGTGGCTTGGAAGTATATACTGGCTCAGTGTGTAGGGGACCTTCAGAAGAAGGTGCCATCTGTGGTGTATTGTGGTGGCAGATGGACTTGCATCCTGAGACATCTTGGCCAGCAGCTCTTTGAGTCTGCTAACCTCATCCTCTAGAATGGTGTTTTGAGCAACTACATCATAGAAGAAGCTCAGGTCATCATCAGTTGATACTGAATCACCTGACCTCCTGACAAAGTCAGAATGAACATGCCTTGAGTGTAGATCAATTATAGCATGTGCCCCTTGTTCTCGGTTCTGGGGACTTCCAGCCTCAGGACTATGTCCTTCATCAGCTGTTGCCGCTGGTGAGGACTTAGAGATGTTACCAACTGCATCCTGGTCATTTGCTGAGTCAGGAGCAGTGGCAGCCTCACCAGAATTTCGCACCTCCTTATCTACACTAGAAGATGGAACATGATAACCCCTGTGCTGTGGGTTGACAGAAGCATTGTGATCCTCCCCCTCAGGTGTTGAGGTTATCCCAGTAGTAATTGGTGTCTGGGTGGGGGGTGAGGAATGCAACTGCGTCAGCACTTTTTCAACAATGATAGTAGGGCTTTGAGGGGGGTTGCATCAGGAGAGGGTGTGGAAGCAGTGTGCACCCGGGACAGGTGGTGCTCTTCAATGGTAATCCCCTCAAGTGAGGAGGATCCCAGCATTGTGGCTTCCCTTTGAGTGGTTGCTTCAGGTTCCTTTTGAGAGGAAACCTGAGCGGCTTCAGTTGGTGGAGTCACAGTCTCTACTGGGGGGTTATTTCCAGCAGAGATAACCTGCGTTGGTGCAGCAGGAGCATCCACAGGGGACTCAATTCCCTGAGTAGCTTTCTTAGGCTTCTTCTTTGTGGGTTTGGAGGGGACTTTGGATGTGGAGGTGGAGGCTGTGGGTTCCAGCTGCGTGGGTTTGCGCAGCTTGGCAGCCTGTTTGAGAGTTTGGTCAGTGTTGTGTCGGGAGTATACCTCCGGCAATACAGCCAAAGCAGGGACTCCCAGACCAACTAGTCCCTCAGCAGAAAGCTGATTCTCTATTATGGCCATTATAACCGAGGATATAGTATCCAACGGTTAGAAAGTGTTTTGTGGCCATATCCTTGAGTTCAAGAAAAATTATTTCAGAAAAGTTTAGTGGTTCTTGTTCAAGGATAGAGAACAATACCTGTTGCCATCTGGAAGACAGTTGATCCCAAGAGGAAGTCTTCGGAGCCAGGCAAACATTTACCATATGAAATAATAATCGTTCAGCATCTGGAAAATGTTTCTTCAGGATTGTTGAAGCACTAAGATCACCCTGATATCCATGTTGTCCAAAGGAAAGATCAAGTTGGCGCTTAGGATATCCAACAGGGTAGGCAGCATCATCTAACAGTAATATTTGGCGGATGGTAGCAGTAGAGATGACCACCTTATGCGAGTTGATAGATGAATGGATAGATTCTCCATTAACGGTCGCATTCATCCAGAACTGACGTAGCGAATCGGCATAAATGATTGGATTTAAAAGGAAAGCCGTTTTTAGTGGGGATTGGACCATAAGATCTATAGCATTTTCAAATTTGGTCCAGAAGGGCGATTTTGTAAGGTACGCGACACAGTTGTGTCGAGGTTTGAGTTGCATGGTCGCCATTAATGAAGGTGAAAGGTTTTCAGAGCTTTTGAAAAGTTAGGTCGTGAAAGAATGAAAAACTCTGAAAGAGGGATCAGGTATATATAGGGTACGGGTTATGAAACGACTGAAGGTTTTGGAGTAAGTCATCAGTATTTGAAGCTACTGATGACGTGGTATTATCTTTCAGAAGTTTGAAACGACTGATGGTATTGGTGTGGTCAGCAGTTATAAAACAACTGAAGACATGGTGTTTACTATCAGACGTTGAAACAACTGAAGTCTCTGATTTAGGCATCAGTAGTTTTAAAACTACTGAAGACAAGTTGGACTTCAGATGTTGAAACAACTGAGGACTTGGTATTAGTCATCAGTAGTTGTGAAACTACTGAAGACCGTGTTTTGCCATCAGTTGTTGTAAACAACTGAAGACTTGGTGTTAGTCATCAGTAGTTGTGAAACTACTGAAGACATGGTATTGCTTCAGTTGTTTATAAAGAAACAGCAGTTTGTGAACTACTGAAGAGAGAGTACTCATCAGTAGTTGTCGTCAATTCATAGCCTTTCAGCTGTTTCATACTGTCCTCAACACTTACTCATCAGCTTTTAGCTGTTTTCAGTTGTTTCATAGGACATCAGTACTTATCTGTTTCTACTGATTTCAGTAGTTGTAACTACATCAGTAGTGTAGAACAGAAAGTACAGTACTTAAAGCATTTAGCCTTCAGTAGTTATAAAAACTACTGAGGAAAATAACTCATCAGTACTTATATGTGACATGGTTACCAATGATCATCAGTAATTACTGAGATCATCAGTAGTTGTCACTTATTCTAGCTGCAGCATACCAAGCCTTAACACCAGGTTGTGGAAAGTTGAACTATCCAAAGGCTTAGTAAAAATGTCTGCAAGCTCATCAGCACTAGGCACAAACATAGGATTAATTAGACCCTTTTCAAAACAATCTCTTATAAAATGATGTCTAATTTCTATATGTTTGGTCCTAGAGTGCTGGACAGGATTTTTGACAATGCAAAGAGCTGAAGCACTATCCATTAATAATGGAGTCTTAGTCTCTGTAATGCCATAATCCAAAAGTTGATTCTGAAGCCAGAGTATTTGGGATGTACAACTTGCAGCAGCAATGTACTCGGCTTCAGCAGTGGATGTAGCAACAGATGTTTGTTTCTTACTCTGCCAAGAAATCAAACAGTTGCCTAGGAATTGGCATCCACCAGAAGTTGATTTCCTGGTCAACTTACATCCTGCATAGTCACTATCAGAGAAAGCAACTAATTTGCAAGAATGTCCAGTGGAATACCATAAGCCTAGAGATTGTGTGCCTTGCAGATATCTAAAGATCCTCTTGACTGCAATCAGATGAGACTCCTTAGGTGCAGCCTGAAATCTAGCACAAACACATGTAGCAAACATAATATCTGGTCTAGAAGCTGTTAAATACATCAAGGAACCAATCATACATCTGTAAAGGGTTTCATCACACCTTTACCTTTCTGATCAACATCCAATTGTGTGGTGTTGCACATGGGAGTAGAACAGGATTTACAGTTTTGTAAATCAAACTTATTCAAAAGATCTTTTGTGTATTTAGACTGATGAATGAAAATTCCATCAGCTTTTTGTTTGATTTGCAAACCTAGAAAGAACTGTAATTCTCCCATTGCACTCATTTCAAACTTCTGTTGCATTAAGGTTTGGAAATCCTCACACAATTGGGGATCAGAGGATGCAAATATAATATCATCAACATAAATTTGAACAAGTAGCTTATGCTGATCCACCTTCTTAATAAATAAGTTTTATCTATGGAGCCTCTAGTGAAATTATTCTGTAGAAGAAAGTTTGATAAGGTCTCATACCAAGCTCTAGGTGCTTGTTTCAACCCATAAGAGCTTTATCAAGCTTATATACCCATTCTGGGTGCTTATTATCCTCAAAGCCTGGTGGTTGACACACATAAACTTCTTCTTTTATTGTACCATATAGAAAAGCACTTTTGACATCCATTTGGAAAACTTTAAGATTGTGGAGTGCAGCATAGGCTAAAAACAATCTAATTGCCTCCAGTCTGGCTACAGGGGCAAAGTTTCATCATAATCAATACCTTCTTCTTGTGCAAACCCCTGCACAACCAGTCTGGCCTTGTTCTTAACAATTAGCCCATTTTCATCAGTTTTATTCCTAAACACCCATTTAGTGCCTATTGCACACTTACCTGGGGGTAGAGGAACAAGCTCCCACACTTGCTGTTTCTTGAACTGAAGAAGCTCAAGCTGCATGGCTTCAACCCATCCATTGTCCCTCAAAGCAACATGATAGTTCTTCGGCTCTAGCTGACTGATGAAGAGAGCATAGAAGCAGAAATTGGACACTGGCTTCTGGTTGAGACACCAGCATTGATATCACCAAGGATTTGAGATATTGGGTGATTTTTTAGCTCTTGGTAAACAATCAAATCTGTGCAAGTGTTTGTAGGGTCTTCAGCAGCAGCAGATGTTGATGCAGATTCTTGAAACCATGAAGATGGTGGCAACTCAAATGAAGTTGAGGATGCAGAAATCTCATCAGCATTTGTTGTGGATGGTGCGGCTGGAGCTACAGGAGCATCAGGTTTAGAGGACTCAGGCAGTTGATCACTAAACCTGAAGAGTGATTACTACTATCATCATCATCTTCAGTAGTAACACCAGGTGGTGAACTGTTGACAGGAGCAACAGCAGGAGATTGATAAGGAACATATTGCAGTATGTCCAAATCAAAGAGCTCCACAGGGCTTTGTGGAATCTTGTCCTTTGGAGATTCATTGAACTTGACATGTAAAGTCTCTTCAACCATCTTTGTTCTGCAGTTGAAGACTCTGTATGCCTTGCAAGTTGATGAATAACCAACAAAATACCCTGCATCCACCTTAGGATCAAATTTCTGGAGCTGATCCTTTGTGTTGAGAATGAAACAGGGACACCCAAATGCTCTAAAAAATGAAATGAGAGGGGCCAAATGATGTAGAACTTCATATGGAGTCTTCATCAACCTCTGATTTATTAGCACTCTATTCTGCACATAGCATGCTGTGTTGACAGCTTCAGCCCAAAAGGTCAATGGCAGTCCAGAATCAGCCAACATAGACCTTGCAGCTTCAATGAGGGTCCTGTTCTTTCTCTCCACAACTCCATTCTGTTCAGGAGTTCTTGGAATACTAAACTGTCTCTTTATTCCCTTGGAAAGGTAGAATTCATCAAGTGTATTGTTCCTGAATTCTGTTCCATTATCACTTCTAATACACTTGACTGAGAGGGAATACTGCTTCTCAGCATACAACACAAAGTTTATGATCTTCTGTGCAGCTTCATCCTTTGAATGTAGAAAGAAAGTCCATACAAATCTGGAGTAATCATCCACAATTACCAGACAGTATTTTTTCTGTGCCATGCTCATCACTCTCACAGGACCAAAGAGATCCATGTGAAGAAGTTGTAAGCAGGCAGTGGACTTTGGTTCTTCAATAGGTGGAAATGAAACCTTGTGCTGTTTTCCTTTCAAACAAGCAGTGCAGTTGTTTTCACACTTGAACTCCTTCATAGGCATCCCCTTACTAAACTATGGTGTATCAGCTGATTCATGTTCTTGAAATTAACATGTCCCAGCCTTCTATGCCATAGATTAGATTCTTGAGGAGAGGCCTTGGAAAATAGGCAAGGATGGCCTTTGAGATCAATTTTCTTGGAAAGATCTAAGGCATACACTCTTCCTGTCCTGTTGGCCTTCAGGAGAGTGTGAGCATCCAATACCTTGTCAATCAAACTCAGAACTTTGGATGACAGAATCCTGCAGTTCTGGCTTGTGAAAAGGGCAACATGGCCTTTGTCACACAATTGACTGACACTCAAAAGATTATACTTGAGATTTTCCACATGGTTGACATCATCAAACTTTATTTCCCCATTGGAAACAAGCCCTTCCCGATGATGTAACCTCTTGCATCATTGCCAAAAGAAACAAATCCCTTCCTTCCTGGAGAGTAGTCATTAAGAAGTGAGTTGTTCCCAGTCATATGCATAGATCCCCCACTGTCTACATACCAGATGCTACTTTGGCATGTTGAAGAAACCTGCATAAATAAACAATCAGTTAGTTTTGGAGACCCAAACCTTTTTGGTTTTGGGCCTGGTCTCATCAACAGATGGTAAACTAACAGGTTTATTGGACACAATAGCTTGAGGTGAAGGAGATGGTGTAGAAGAGGAATCCTTCGGCTTGGATCTCCTTTTCTGGGGTTTCAACACAGGGCCATCAAGTTGGTTAACTCTTCCCAACAGATGTTGAACCATCATTACCAGCTGTGTCTGATTCTGGGAGAGAGCTTTCAGCTCTTCAGACACATTGGTATTGGTGTTTGATGATGAGTTCTTGTGTTGCACCATCTTCTTTTGAGCAACCTCAGCTATTGCCTGTTGCACTCCTTCCTTTTTAGATTTCTTTTTGGTCATAGGAGTAACAGGATTTGATGCTGCTGGTACAAACTTGGACTCAAACTCAGTTTTCATTTTAGCCAATTTTCTTTAATTTTCTCTTTTTGTTTGAGTTTGGATCCCTTTTTGTACCAACAATCATCTGTGAGATGATTGAATAGACCACATATTTCACATGGTTTCTTCTTCATCTTCTGTTGATCATCAACTAAGAAGATGAAACTACTGAAGACTTGCTCTTCAGCAGTTTAGAAGCACTTTTTGCCTTCTTGTCAACTTCCTTAGTAGGCTTCAAATCCTTCCTACTGACAGTTTTCTTCTCTTCAGTGCTGTCAGTCATTAGGATTTGAACTCCAGATGTTATCCCCTGCTCTCCAGTACCCTCAGTACTTCTAGGGATAACACTTGGGTTGATCAACTCATTGATCATGTGAGTGTCAGCAGTTGAACCATCAATATCAGCTGATAGGTTCACAGAGGGATTACTACTGACTTCAACTACTGATGATGCTTTATCAAGTAGTGAATCACATGATGAGGTGGATTGGTCATTACTTTCTCCATCAGATTCCGCTCCTGCTCTTGAAGCAAAAACTGTAGGAGGAGCAGTGTGATTATAACCAATTCCAAACTTCACATTGGAAGCTGTTTGCTTACTAAGAAGCATTTCAAAGCCCTTGCAAGATTGTACCCATCGATCACACTCTACCTGGGTGACAGCAAGAGTATCTTTGAGGTCTTTGTACTTCTCTAAGAGTACATCCTCCCTAGCCTTATCATCAGAAATTTGGCATTTTAATTTGTAAATCTCATCAGTTTTCTCTTTTAGCACAGACTCAAACTCAGCTTTATTTTGGAAATTGTTTGTTCTAGCTCTACATTTTTATTGATTAAAGCCACATTTGCTTCTCTAATAGAGGCAAATGCTGCTATGCAAGTTTCAGAACATAATTTGGCCTTAGCCTCAGAGGATACCTGTGATACCTGTGTTGAAGAGGTATTTGAGGATGATCCATCAGAGGATTCCAAAGCCATGAGAGCTAGATTTCCAAAAGGATGCTCACCACCATGTTGACCAGCACCTGAGAACAGTTGTTCATTACCAGACACATCATCTGGTAAACTGCTCCAGTCAACAACTCCTGGTGTGAAGAAGCTGTGTTGTTGAAGTTGATTAGGTTGATGAGATTGGGATGGTTGAGGCTCAGGGAGTGCATGTGGTTGCTGAGCAGTGGGTGCTTGAACCTGGCCTGGTTGTGGCATGTAATAGCAGGGGTATGGATATGGCATTGGCCCCTGTGGAACAAAATATGCAGGAGATTGTGGTTGATGATGATAACCAGAATTGACAGGTTGTTGCCCTCTGTTTTGTTGACTATTGCCAGGGAAAGTCACAAAAGGTGCAGGAGAGTTAGATCCAGATGATCTACATTCTCTTGCAAAGTGCCCAAGCCTGTGGCATTTATGGCACTTCAACTTACTCTTGTCAAAACCAACTTTGGTTTTGCCAGAGAGTCCTGGGAATTTCCTTCCAGTTCTTTTGTAGAACTTCTGAGATCTGATATTTATCAAGGCCATTTGGCTCAAAATATCCATCTCTTCTAAGTCATCATCAGCAATCCCCTTGAGATCATCCATGATGAAACATAGATTGTCACTATTACTACCAGCAGAATAACTATCAACACTCACAAAGGCAGGCTCAGAAGTGTTTGTAGAGAAATCAATATGCTCATCATACTGGCTTTCAGATGACGCATATTCTGCTACTCTTGATGTCCAATCAGGGCAGTGTTCCCTTGGACAAAATCCTCAGTGAGCTTGCCAGATGAAACCAATTTCCTTTTCTGCTCTATCTCTCTCTCGAATGTAAGCAGTTTCCCATGAAGTTGGGTGAGAGATAGGCGATCAACATCAGCATTTGAGCGTAGAACAATGGTATATGTGTTCCATCTCTCAGGCAGTGATCTTAAAATCTATGGTTCATCTGACTCCTGGTATATTCATGTTTAACCATTTTCAATTCAGAGATTAAACATGAAAACCGCTCAAATTGTTGAGTCAGAGTCTCACCCTTTCTATGAGAGAAAGTCTCATATTGTTGGGCGAGGATTTCCCTGTTGTTTGCTAAAACCTCATCAGTACCACCAAATTGTTCTTTGATGGCATTCCAGAGGTCATGAGCAGACTCACAATGCAGAAGCCCAGAGTAAATCTCATTAGAATAGCCATAGCCAAAATTCCATGGGCTTTTGCATCGATTTCAAACAACTTCTTGTCCTCATCGGAGTATTGCTCCTTCTTCTTTGGAACCAACTGGTTTGTTTCCGGATCATTCACCATTGGCTTATGTGGTCCATGTACCACAGATGTCCAACAACCTGAGCTATTGACAGACAGGTGATGAGCAATCTTCTCTGCCAAATGTTATACTCATTCCTCACCAAGATCGGAGGCTTGGTAGAGGATCCAGTATTGAAGGATCATTAGAAGAAGTAGTCATTGTGGAAAATCAGACAGATTCAAGTAAAATCACAATAAATTTAGCTCAAAACCACACAGAACCTCAAATAAAACGGCCAGAAGCGATACACTCTCAATCTCTATAACAGATCCTTGCGAATTTTGCTAATTCGATTAAACTTAGAGCGATTGAACAGTTTCAATGATCAATTGTTAGATCGATCATGATTAACCTGCTCTGATACCATTTGTTAGATCTCAGCCCTTGGTTTAATCGATTGAACAGTTTAGCAGCGGAATAGCTCAGAATTAGACAAATTCAAACAAGAACAATTGATATAAAACGATAAAAGAATTTTGTTATAGAGAGAGAAATATCCGACAAAAGGAATATTGCATTAAGATTGTCGGCCTCAAAGGCACGATTACAGGTGAGTCATCTTTCCTATAAAGGAAAGAATGACGTAGACTGATGTCACCTGAAAGTGACATGTAACCGTTTTATAACTACTGATGTTTAACAACTACTGAAGATGTCAACAACTGACATCTTCTTACAAATGTTCCTAAGTGTTAAACATCTCATTTACAACTACTGAAAAACATAAAACTACTGAAACTACAACAACTGAAGAACAACCTCTTCAGTTTTACAAGTACTGAAAAGAAAAATAAACAAACTACTGAAAGAAAAAGAAAACTACTGAAGAAGAAAAACCATCACAACAACTGAAGAAGCCCTCTTCAGCTGTTGTCATCAGCTGTTAACATCAGCTGATGTCTTCAGTACTTGAACATCAGACTTTGTCTTTCAGCTGTTGATCTTCAGTCTTTGTCTTCAGTACTTGTTGAAGTCTTCAGACTTTAGATCTTCAGCTGTTGTCTCAGTCTTTGTCTTCAGTACTTCAGACGTACTTCAGCAGTTGTATTCTTCAGACTTTGTAGAACAGCTGATCAGGTCTTCTTCAGCTGTTGTGTGTCTTGTGGGACTTAGAGGTTTCTCTGATCAGGCTCATTGGTTCTTTTGGTCCAACAAACTCCCCCTGAACCAATGCAGCCAAAACCTCTAAGTTATTGACGAGTCCCACTTATTTTGGCAGATAGATTGGTCTCTTAATCCTCTTGATCAGATGAGAAGTGACCCTTTTTCAGCACCGGCCTGGGAAGAAGTCTCTGATGATCTGTTTGGCATGATATGGTTGGGAGCTCTGTATTGGGGACTTGGACACCGAGCTGTTGCCCCAACCATGAGATCTACTTCCCGTGTATCAGCCTATATGATTCCCTGGTGTAAGCCCTTAAAAACATGATTTGCTCATCCATTGTCAGCACCTCGGGCACACCATCAAATAATCCTTCTCGGCCATACACTTCAGATATGTACTTGGCCTGTTTTCCATTCTTGAGCTCAACCGTGGTTATTTGTCTATAAGCAAACTCATCTGGATGAGTTCCTTCTAAGAGCAGGTTGAGCTCTTCTTGTTTGAAGTTTTCAAGTCTTTGTAAACCAATCCCTTCTTTATAATTTTGTTCTCTAACATCTTTTGAGGTGGTTGTTTGGCTTCATAGGCTTTCTTGAACTCTTCAACAATTTCCCAAGGGGACACTACAAGCACCACAGTGATGTCTTCGTCGACAACTCTCTTCACTTGGCCCTTGTATCTTGAAGGAATTTCTTTCTTGACAATCCGTGTGCCACCCTAGGATCAGGCCATATCCTTACTCTTTCCCTTTGGTATTGAAAGGTATTAGCAAGGGTGTACAATCTTAATACTTCTTTCTTCATGCTGATCATTGAAGAGGATGTAGCATATGCTTTGTCAATGCTTTTCAGCATTTCCTCATCATGTTTTTGCATCTGTTCCTCTTCAATCTTTATCATTACATCATGCATTTGAGAAGCAGGAGTGATGGACATTGGTTTAGCCTTAGGCAAAGTAATGACTGCAGAGAGTGGCAGTCTGTCTTCATCCTCCTCTTCATCTTCATCAGGCCTCAGTACCTTTTTTCTTTTGGCTAGGTACATCACTGGCAATGGGTTTTAGGGGTAAAGGATTGGTTTTGTGGGTTGGATGGTTGGTTTAGAGGGTAAAGGAGTTGTTTTAGTGGGTTGTGGAGATAGTGATTTTGAGGATTGAGGCTTTTCAGACTGTTTTAGCATTTTGGCTGTAAGGGAGGCTTTGGTAAATTTTGTCAGTTCTTTTCGATTCCCAAACCAGCTTCATTCAATACCTCAATCACTAAACCTTTGGAGTATTCTTCAGACGAACAAATCTTGGTGGTTATTGCCAAGATGTTGTCCCTGGTCCAGGCCCTTATTTCATTAGAGATCTTCCCAAGTATTTAGCTATAAATCTGATCATTATCTCCAGCCTTTCTCTTTCTAAGGCATCATAGCTAGCCCATCTTGAATTGATCTCCTCTGTTTCCATCCTTCTGATCTCGGAGTCTAGTTGTTTGATGTCAAAACCCTGCCTATACAACTGCTCAAATTTTATCCATTGAACGGTTATGGTTGGCGTCAGCTTCTTTCACCATATCCTTCAGCTCCTTCTCCTTCTCAGACTCTCCTTTTCTCTTTTGATATGTGACATGAAAGTCTTTTTGACTTTCATTCACTTCAGCTCCCTTCACACTCTCCTTCTCCTTCTCATTTACAACCTCAGATTCTTTCGCCTTCTCCCCATCTATCCTCTTCTTTTTCCTTTAACTAACTGACTCTCCCCCTTTTTGGTTGCATTGGGTGCAAGGGTTTGAGCAGTAGAGAGTAGAAAGGGATTTAGTCACCAACTCCTCCACCAAGGGTTGTATTATTGTAGGAAGCCTCTCATCAATGGCTTTGATCACTATATCTGTGATCATGGGAGTGATGAGAGGTAGGGATTTTTGAAGGGTAGCAACTGATTGATCAGGATGGTTCTGTTCCTGAGAATCAGTGCCGAAAGCAGAGGCTGGTGGCTTGGAAGTATATACTGGCTCAGTGTGTAGGGGACCTTCAGAAGAAGGTGCCATCTGTGGGTGTATTGTGGTGGCAGATGGACTTGCATCCTGAGACATCTTGGCCAGCAGCTCTTTGAGTCTGCTAACCTCATCCTCTAGAATGGTGTTTTGAGCAACTACATCATAGAAGAAGCTCAGGTCATCATCAGTTGATACTGAATCACCTGACCTCCTGACAAAGTCAGAATGAACATGCCTTGAGTGTAGATCAATTATAGCATGTGCCCCTTGTTCTCGGTTCTGGGGACTTCCAGCCTCAGGACTATGTCCTTCATCAGCTGTTGCCGCTGGTGAGGACTTAGAGATGTTACCAACTGCATCCTGGTCATTTGCTGAGTCAGGAGCAGTGGCAGCCTCACCAGAAGTTCGCACCTCCTTATCTACACTAGAAGATGGAACATGATAACCCCTGTGCTGTGGGTTGACAGAAGCATTGTGATCCTCCCCCTCAGGTGTTGAGGTTATCCCAGTAGTAATTGGTGTCTGGGTGGGGGGTGAGGAATGCAACTGCGTCAGCACTTTTTCAACAATGATAGTAGGGCTTTGAGGGGCGGTTGCATCAGGAGAGGGTGTGGAAGCAGTGTGCACCCGGGACAGGTGGTGCTCTTCAATGGTAATCCCCTCAAGTGAGGAGGATCCCAGCATTGTGGCTTCCCTTTGAGTGGTTGCTTCAGGTTCCTTTTGAGAGGAAACCTGAGCGGCTTCAGTTGGTGGAGTCACAGTCTCTACTGGGGGGTTATTTCCAGCAGAGATAACCTGCGTTGGTGCAGCAGGAGCATCCACAGGGGACTCAATTCCCTGAGTAGCTTTCTTAGGCTTCTTCTTTGTGGGTTTGGAGGGGACTTTGGATGTGGAGGTGGAGGCTGTGGGTTCCAGCTGCGTGGGTTTGCGCAGCTTGGCAGCCTGTTTGAGAGTTTGGTCAGTGTTGTGTCGGGAGTATACCTCCGGCAATACAGCCAAAGCAGGGACTCCCAGACCAACTAGTCCCTCAGCAGAAAGCTGATTCTCTATTATGGCCATTATAAACCGAGGATATAGTATCCAACGGTTAGAAAGTGGTTTTGTGGCCATATCCTTGAGTTCAAGAAAAATTATTTCAGAAAAGTTTAGTGGTTCTTGTTCAAGGATAGAGAACAATACCTGTTGCCATCTGGAAGACAGTTGATCCCAAGAGGAAGTCTTCGGAGCCAGGCAAACATTTACCATATGAAATAATAATCGTTCAGCATCTGGAAAATGTTTCTTCAGGATTGTTGAAGCACTAAGATCACCCTGATATCCATGTTGTCCAAAGGAAAGATCAAGTTGGCGCTTAGGATATCCAACAGGGTAGGCAGCATCATCTAACAGTAATATTTGGCGGATGGTAGCAGTAGAGATGACCACCTTATGCGAGTTGATAGATGAATGGATAGATTCTCCATTAACGGTCGCATTCATCCAGAACTGACGTAGCGAATCGGCATAAATGATTGGATTAAAAGGAAAGCCGTTTTTAGTGGGGATTGGACCATAAGATCTATAGCATTTTCAAATTTGGTCCAGAAGGGCGATTTTGTAGGTACGCGACACAGTTGTGTCGAGGTTTGAGTTGCATGGTCGCCATTAATGAAGGTGAAAGGTTTTCAGAGCTTTTGAAAAGTTAGGTCGTGAAAGAATGAAAAACTCTGAAAGAGGGATCAGGTATATATAGGGTACGGGTTATGAAACGACTGAAGGTTTTGGTGTTAGTCATCAGTATTTGAAGCTACTGATGACGTGGTATTAACTTTCAGAATTGAAACGACTGATGGTATTGGTGTGGTCAGCAGTTATAAAACAACTGAAGACATGGTGTTTACTATCAGACGTTGAAACAACTGAAGTCTCTGATTTAGGCATCAGTAGTTTTAAAAACTACTGAAGACAAGTTGGACTTCAGATGTTGAAACAACTGAGGACTTGGTATTAGTCATCAGTAGTTGTGAAACTACTGAAGACCGTGGTTTTGCCATCAGTTGTTGTAAACAACTGAAGACTTGGTGTTAGTCATCAGTAGTTGTGAAACTACTGAAGACATGGTATTGCTTCAGTTGTTTTAAAGAAACAGCAGTTTGTGAACTACTGAAGAGAGAGTACTCATCAGTAGTTGTCGTCAATTCATAGCCTTTCAGCTGTTCATACTGTCCTCAACACTTACTCATCAGCTTTTAGCTGTTTTCAGTTGTTTCATAGGACATCAGTACTTATCTGTTTCTACTGATTTCAGTAGTTGTAACTACATCAGTAGTGTAGAACAGAAAGTACAGTACTTAAAGCATTTAGCCTTCAGTAGTTATAAAAACTACTGAGGGTAAAATAACTCATCAGTACTTATATGTGACATGGTTACCAATGATCATCAGTAATTACTGAGATCATCAGTAGTTGTCACTTATTCTAGCTGCAGCATACCAAGCCTTAACACCAGGTTGTGGAAAGTTGAACTATCCAAAGGCTTAGTAAAAATGTCTGCAAGCTCATCAGCACTAGGCACAAACATAGGATTAATTAGACCCTTTTCAAAACAATCTCTTATAAAATGATGTCTAATTTCTATATGTTTGGTCCTAGAGTGCTGGACAGGATTTTTGACAATGCAAAGAGCTGAAGCACTATCCATTAATAATGGAGTCTTAGTCTCTGTAATGCCATAATCCAAAAGTTGATTCTGAAGCCAGAGTATTTGGGATGTACAACTTGCAGCAGCAATGTACTCGGCTTCAGCAGTGGATGTAGCAACAGATGTTTGTTTCTTACTCTGCCAAGAAATCAAACAGTTGCCTAGGATTGGCATCCACCAGAAGTTGATTTCCTGGTCAACTTACATCCTGCATAGTCACTATCAGAGAAAGCAACTAATTTGCAAGAATGTCCAGTGGAATACCATAAGCCTAGAGATTGTGTGCCTTGCAGATATCTAAAGATCCTCTTGACTGCAATCAGATGAGACTCCTTAGGTGCAGCCTGAAATCTAGCACAAACACATGTAGCAAACATAATATCTGGTCTAGAAGCTGTTAAATACATCAAGGAACCAATCATACATCTGTAAAGGGTTTCATCAACACCTTACCTTTCTGATCAACATCCAATTGTGTGGTGTTGCACATGGGAGTAGAACAGGATTTACAGTTTTGTAAATCAAACTTATTCAAAAGATCTTTTGTGTATTTAGACTGATGAATGAAAATTCCATCAGCTTTTTGTTTGATTTGCAAACCTAGAAAGAACTGTAATTCTCCCATTGCACTCATTTCAAACTTCTGTTGCATTAAGGTTTGGAAATCCTCACACAATTGGGGATCAGAGGATGCAAATATAATATCATCAACATAAATTTGAACAAGTAGCTTATGCTGATCCACCTTCTTAATAAATAAAGTTTTATCTATGGAGCCTCTAGTGAAATTATTCTGTAGAAGAAAGTTTGATAAGGTCTCATACCAAGCTCTAGGTGCTTGTTTCACCCACCATAAGAGCTTTATCAAGCTTATATACCCATTCTGGGTGCTTATTATCCTCAAAGCCTGGTGGTTGACACACATAAACTTCTTCTTTTATTGTACCATATAGAAAAGCACTTTTGACATCCATTTGGAAAACTTTAAGATTGTGGAGTGCAGCATAGGCTAAAAACAATCTAATTGCCTCCAGTCTGGCTACAGGGGCAAAGGTTTCATCATAATCAATACCTTCTTCTTGTGCAAACCCCTGCACAACCAGTCTGGCCTTGTTCTTAACAATTAGCCCATTTTCATCAGTTTTATTCCTAAACACCCATTTAGTGCCTATTGCACACTTACCTGGGGGTAGAGGAACAAGCTCCCACACTTGCTGTTTCTTGAACTGAAGAAGCTCAAGCTGCATGGCTTCAACCCATCCATTGTCCTCAAAGCAACATGATAGTTCTTCGGCTCTAGCTGACTGATGAAGAGAGCATAGAAGCAGAAATTGGACAACTGGCTTCTGGTTGAGACACCAGCATTGATATCACCAAGGATTTGAGATATTGGGTGATTTTTCAGCTCTTGGTAAACAATCAAATCTGTGCAAGTGTTTGTAGGGTCTTCAGCAGCAGCAGATGTTGATGCAGATTCTTGAAACCATGAAGATGGTGGCAACTCAAATGAAGTTGAGGATGCAGAAATCTCATCAGCATTTGTTGTGGATGGTGCGGCTGGAGCTACAGGAGCATCAGGTTTAGAGGACTCAGGCAGTTGATCACTAAACCTGAAGAGGTGATTACTACTATCATCATCATCTTCAGTAGTAACACCAGGTGGTGAACTGTTGACAGGAGCAACAGCAGGAGATTGATAAGGAACATATTGCAGTATGTCCAAATCAAAGAGCTCCACAGGGCTTTGTGGAATCTTGTCCTTTGGAGATTCATTGAACTTGACATGTAAAGTCTCTTCAACCATCTTTGTTCTGCAGTTGAAGACTCTGTATGCCTTGCAAGTTGATGAATAACCAACAAAGTACCCTGCATCCACCTTAGGATCAAATTTCTGGAGCTGATCCTTTGTGTTGAGAATGAAACAGGGACACCCAAATGCTCTAAAAAATGAAATGAGAGGGGCCAAATGATGTAGAACTTCATATGGAGTCTTCATCAACCTCTGATTATTAGCACTCTATTCTGCACATAGCATGCTGTGTTGACAGCTTCAGCCCAAAAGGTCAATGGCAGTCCAGAATCAGCCAACATAGACCTTGCAGCTTCAATGAGGGTCCTGTTCTTTCTCTCCACAACTCCATTCTGTTCAGGAGTTCTTGGAATACTAAACTGTCTCTTTATTCCCTTGGAAAGGTAGAATCATCAAGTGTATTGTTCCTGAATTCTGTTCCATTATCACTTCTAATACACTTGACTGAGAGGGAATACTGCTTCTCAGCATACAACACAAAGTTTATGATCTTCTGTGCAGCTTCATCCTTTGAATGTAGAAAGAAAGTCCATACAAATCTGGAGTAATCATCACAATTACCAGACAGTATTTTTTCTGTGCCATGCTCATCACTCTCACAGGACCAAAGAGATCCATGTGAAGAAGTTGTAAGCAGGCAGTGGACTTTGGTTCTTCAATAGGTGGAAATGAAACCTTGTGCTGTTTTCCTTTCAAACAAGCAGTGCAGTTGTTTTCACACTTGAACTCCTTCATAGGCATTCCCCTTACTAAACTATGGTGTATCAGCTGATTCATGTTCTTGAAATTAACATGTCCCAGCCTTCTATGCCATAGATTAGATTCTTGAGGAGAGGCCTTGGAAAATAGGCAAGGATGGCCTTTGAGATCAATTTTCTTGGAAAGATCTAAGGCATACACTCTTCCTGTCCTGTTGGCCTTCAGGAGAGTGTGAGCATCCAATACCTTGTCAATCAAACTCAGAACTTTGGATGACAGAATCCTGCAGTTCTGGCTTGTGAAAAGGGCAACATGGCCTTTGTCACACAATTGACTGACACTCAAAAGATTATACTTGAGATTTTCCACATGGTTGACATCATCAAACTTTATTTCCCCATTGGAAACAAAGCCCTTCCCGATGATGTAACCTCTTGCATCATTGCCAAAAGAAACAAATCCCTTCCTTCCTGGAGAGTAGTCATTAAGAAGTGAGTTGTTCCCAGTCATATGCATAGATCCCCCACTGTCTACATACCAGATGCTACTTTGGCATGTTGAAGAAACCTGCATAAATAAACAATCAGTTAGTTTTGGAGACCCAAACCTTTTTGTTTTGGGCCTGGTCTCATCAACAGATGGTAAACTAACAGGTTTATTGGACACAATAGCTTGAGGTGAAGGAGATGGTGTAGAAGAGGAATCCTTCGGCTTGGATCTCCTTTTCTGGGGTTTCAACACAGGGCCATCAAGTTGGTTAACTCTTCCAACAGATGTTGAACCATCATTACCAGCTGTGTCTGATTCTGGGAGAGAGCTTTCAGCTCTTCAGACACATTGGTATTGGTGTTTGATGATGAGTTCTTGTGTTGCACCATCTTCTTTTGAGCAACCTCAGCTATTGCCTGTTGCACTCCTTCCTTTTTAGATTTCTTTTTGGTCATAGGAGTAACAGGATTTGATGCTGCTGGTACAAACTTGGACTCAAACTCAGTTTTCATTTTAGCCAAGTTTTCTTTAATTTTCTCTTTTGTTTGAGTTTGGATCCCTTTTTGTACCAACAATCATCTGTGAGATGATTGAATAGACCACATATTTCACATGGTTTCTTCTTCATCTTCTGTTGATCATCAACTAAAGAAGATGAAACTACTGAAGACTTGCTCTTCAGCAGTTTAGAAGCACTTTTTGCCTTGTCAACTTCCTTAGTAGGCTTCAAATCCTTCCTACTGACAGTTTTTTCTTCTCTTCAGTGCTGTCAGTCATTAGGATTTGAACTCCAGATGTTATCCCCTGCTCTCCAGTACCCTCAGTACTTCTAGGGATAACACTTGGGTTGATCAACTCATTGATCATGTGAGTGTCAGCAGTTGAACCATCAATATCAGCTGATAGGTTCACAGAGGGATTACTACTGACTTCAACTACTGATGGTGCTTTATCAAGTAGTGAATCACATGATGAGGTGGATTGGTCATTACTTTCTCCATCAGATTCCGCTCCTGCTCTTGAAGCAAAAACTGTAGGAGGAGCAGTGTGATTATAACCAATTCCAAACTTCACATTGGAAGCTGTTTGCTTACTAAGAAGCATTTCAAAGCCCTTGCAAGATTGTACCCATCGATCACACTCTACCTGGGTGACAGCAAGAGTATCTTTGAGGTCTTTGTACTTCTCTAAGAGTACATCCTCCCTAGCCTTATCATCAGAAATTTGGCATTTTAATTTGTAAATCTCATCAGTTTTCTCTTTTAGCACAGACTCAAACTCAGCTTTATTTTGGAAATTGTTTGTTCTAGCTCTACATTTTTATTGATTAAAGCCACATTTGCTTCTCTAATAGAGGCAAATGCTGCTATGCAAGTTTCAGAACATAATTTGGCCTTAGCCTCAGAGGATACCTGTGATACCTGTGTTGAAGAGGTATTTGAGGATGATCCATCAGAGGATTCCAAAGCCATGAGAGCTAGATTTCCAAAAGGATGCTCACCACCATGTTGACCAGCACCTGAGAACAGTTGTTCATTACCAGACACATCATCTGGTAAACTGCTCCAGTCAACAACTCCTGGTGTGAAGAAGCTGTGTTGTTGAAGTTGATTAGGTTGATGAGATTGGGATGGTTGAGGCTCAGGGAGTGCATGTGGTTGCTGAGCAGTGGGTGCTTGAACCTGGCCTGGTTGTGGCATGTAATAGCAGGGGTATGGATATGGCATTGGCCCCTGTGGAACAAAATATGCAGGAGATTGTGGTTGATGATGATAACCAGAATTGACAGGTTGTTGCCCTCTGTTTTGTTGACTATTGCCAGGGAAAGTCACAAAAGGTGCAGGAGAGTTAGATCCAGATGATCTACATTCTCTTGCAAAGTGCCCAAGCCTGTGGCATTTATGGCACTTCAACTTACTCTTGTCAAAACCAACTTTGGTTTTGCCAGAGAGTCCTGGGAATTTCCTTCCAGTTCTTTTGTAGAACTTCTGAGATCTGATATTTATCAAGGCCATTTGGCTCAAAATATCCATCTCTTCTAAGTCATCATCAGCAATCCCCTTGAGATCATCCATGATGAAACATAGATTGTCACTATTACTACCAGCAGAATAACTATCAACACTCACAAAGGCAGGCTCAGAAGTGTTTGTAGAGAAATCAATATGCTCATCATACTGGCTTTCAGATGACGCATATTCTGACTCTTGATGTCCAATCAGGGCAGTGTTCCCTGGACAAAATCCTCAGTGAGCTTGCCAGATGAAACCAATTTCCTTTTCTGCTCTATCTCTCTCTCGAATGTAAGCAGTTTCCCATGAAGTTGGGTGAGAGATAGGCGATCAACATCAGCATTTGAGCGTAGAACAATGGTATATGTTCCATCTCTCAGGCAGTGATCTTAAAATCTATGGTTCATCTGACTCCTGGTATATTCATGTTTAACCATTTTCAATTCAGAGATTAAACATGAAAACCGCTCAAATTGTTGAGTCAGAGTCTCACCCTTCTATGAGAGAAAGTCTCATATTGTTGGGCGAGGATTTCCTGTTGTTTGCTAAAACCTCATCAGTACCACCAAATTGTTCTTTGATGGCATTCCAGAGGTCATGAGCAGACTCACAATGCAGAAGCCCAGAGTAAATCTCATTAGGAATAGCCATAGCCAAAATTCCATGGGCTTTTGCATCGATTTCAAACAACTTCTTGTCCTCATCGGAGTATTGCTCCTTCTTCTTTGGAACCAACTGGTTGTTTCCGGATCATTCACCATTGGCTTATGTGGTCCATGTACCACAGATGTCCAACAACCTGAGCTATTGACAGACAGGTGATGGAGCAATCTTCTCTGCCAAATGTTATACTCATTCCTCACCAAGATCGGAGGCTTGGTAGAGGATCCAGTATTGAAAGGATCATTAGAAGAAGTAGTCATTGTGAAAATCAGACAGATTCAAGTAAAATCACAATAAATTTAGCTCAAAACCACACAGAACCTCAAATAAAACGGCCAGAAGCGATACACTCTCAATCTCTATAACAGATCCTTGCGAATTTTGCTAATTCGATAAACTTAGAGCGATTGAACAGTTTCAATGATCAATTGTTAGATCGATCAATGATTAACCTGCTCTGATACCATTTGTTAGGATCTCAGCCCTTGGTTTAATCGATTGAACATTTCAGCAGCGGAATAGCTCAGAATTAGACAAATTCAAACAAGAACAATGATATTAAACGATAAAAGAATTTTGTTATAGAGAGAGAAATATCCGACAAAAGGAATATTGCATTAAGATTGTCGGCCTCAAAGGCACGATTACAGGTGAGTCATCTTCCTTATAAAGGAAAGATGACGTAGCTGATGTCACCTGAAAGTGACATGTAACCGTTTTATAACTACTGATGTAACAACTACTGAAGATGTCAACAACTGACATCTTCTTACAAATGTTCCTAAGTGTTAAACATCTTCATTTACAACTACTGAAAAACATAAAACTACTGAAACTACAACAACTGAAGAACAACCTCTTCAGTTGTTTACAAGTACTGAAAAGAAAAATAAACAAACTACTGAAAGGAAAAAAGAAAACTACTGAAGAAGAAAAACCATCACAACAACTGGAGAACAAACTGAAGAACCTCTAAGCAGACTCACAACTTCAGCTGTTGTCATCAGCTGTTAACATCAGCTGATGTCTTCAGTACTTGAACATCAGACTTTGTCTTTCAGGTTGATCTTCAGTCTTTGTCTTCAGTACTTGTTGAAGTCTTCAGACTTTAGATCTTCAGCTGTTGTCTCAGTCTTTGTCTTCAGTACTTCAGACGTACTTCAGCAGTTGTATTCTTCAGACTTTGTAGAACAGCTGATCAGGTCTTCTTCAGCTGTTGTGATGTCTTGTGGGACTTAGAGGTTTCTCTGATCAGGCTCATTGGTTCTTTTGGTCCAACATGATCCAGCCCCAAATCACAAAACTGTTAAAAGAGGGTCCTAGAACTCACACAACAACACCGTGAGTAGACTTCGTTGGGACCCGCTACACGACGATTTTCACGCTTGATATACCTGAACCAACCTTTTCTCTTCTTTTCTCACTTTTCTCTTCTTCTTTCTTTTCTTGGCTGAGTTTTTGAGATTTGGGAGGGTGTGGGCTGCCCTCCCCTCTTATTTCCCTTCTCTTTCAAACTTTCTCGCGTTTTGATAAGTTTGGTCCCCCGACTTTGGACTTTATTTCTTTTCTTCTTTCGTCGGCTTCAAAGAAAATATCCAGGTGTTACAACAGCTTAATCAGAATCGGCCATCATCGCCACCCAATCGACCATCACAAGCATTCAATCGGTCCCCGTAGTTGTTTAGTAAGCAATCATCACACTTCATTTGGTGCTATCATTGGGTAACCGATTGTATTTTTTGTCATTTCTTCTATCATCTCATTTCAAAGTCCGATTCAGAAATTGGGGAAGATGATGAAGTCGATTTTCTTTCAAAAACTAAATCAAATAACGTGTCTATATACTTCATGAGATTTAGTAATTCTTCTTCCACTTTAATGCATTTTTACATTTCACTCAATATTTTGTTCAACTAAAAAGGTTCAAAGAAGGGTGGTGGATTCCTTTTGTTTTGGCAGAAAAATAAAACATAACAGCTTCAAGTTAATATGTGCGTGAAGGGTGTGGTCTGTGTATGTTGTGTGCGGGAAGGGTGTAGTGTGTACCTAAATAAAATTTTGTAATCATATATAACAAACTAATAATTACTAGATCTTTTGGATTGAAAACTATTTTGGGTGCCACAACTCCTACAAATATACCCGTTTTGACATGTTACCCAAGCCAAATATTTTTGATGCGTATAAAATTGTTCTAAACTGTTGTAGAACTAAGTAGCATACTCGAACCTTGAAGTCTAAGCCATAACTTGATTTACAACCATTGATGGGGCATCGTGAATTGTGTATAGCACTATAACCTGGTTTTTAAATTAAAAATGTTAACTTGATATATGTCTCTTATATATACCTTCTATGCTTTGCTAATTTCTAAAATCATTAAATTTTAAACAGAAATAGGGGGATATAAGCATGCTCAAGCGTTTTGATGTAATTGAAGTTGTTATATAAGACAATTACGTTAGTATCCCGTGTATTACATGTGTTAGATAAATAAATTATTAAATAATTAGTAATGAAAATGTAATAATTATAAAATAACATGATTGAAATTACATATGAGTAATAATATAACTAATAAAACAATGATATCATTATTTTAAAATTTTGTTTTTAAGCCCTAATTGCATTTTTTAATAACATTTCATTGCAAAACAAACCGTTTTTAAAAAATCAATATTAATTTTTTATTATAACTCCTAATTTTAGTTATTTTGTTTTATAAAAAATCATTAAAAACCATTTTAAAATACTTCATAATGTAAACATGAATGTTCTTTTAGAAAATTTTCTTATTTTTAAAATTTTCTTTATTTAGAAGTTACGTTTATAAAAGCATCTTTTTCTTTTATTGGAAAACAATTTTAATCTAAAAATAATTAAATAATAATATTAGTATTTAAGGTAATTATTTAATAGGAGATAGAAGCGGAAAAAATAAAATCAGATGGTCTAGAATTGTATCAAGTGGGATCTTAAAACCTTATTTTATTATAATAGATAGATTTTAAAAGTATCTCGGCACATTCATTGACGTATTAAAAGGTTTAGCTCATTCTCAAGAACTTATCTGTCACTTCAAGTTTTAATACAAAGTTGATTCTTCATACAACTACGTTAGTTTATTATTAGCTTTTCAATGTTTAAACAAAGTTCTTGTGATTATATCGAGTAAAAACGTGCTACACTGAATGCATGACAAGTGATGTTTGTTTTTTAATCTTTTTTTGATGATTACATGTGGATTGTTTGGTAGCTCAAAGGATATCTTGATGCGAGTTACAACAAATGGTCTTCCTCCTGATCAACAATAGTGGCAAAGGTAAACTACATTTATCTTTTTTGTATTTTTTTACATTATCTTTTACCGTCAAATTCCACGTACTTTCAATATAAGCTGTTAGATTGTGCTTTGGGAACATAATGAAGTGTTGCTACCTAACTATAAGTTTGTCTTACCTTAATTTTCACAGTATCCATACGTAAGATTTGGCATTTGTTGTAGTTGTTACTGAGTATGTTAATCTCTACAAGAAACAAATTAGGCTGATAAAGGGCTCCTCCATGAGATGGTAAGGGCAATATCTTATTTCAAGGCCCTATTACATTTTGATTTGACACTTTTATGCTCTAACACTTTTAGTACATGTTGCTTATTTATTTTTCAAGAAACATAATTCTAAACTAGGTTCGATTTATCTTATCTGAGGAACACCTTTGAAATGTACCCATGTGAATTGTGTTAATTCCTCATTTGTTGATGAAAGCCGGTCTATGACCCTGGTGTTTTGGTGGTTCTTGAAAGCTGTTCCTTCAATCCCTTTGAATTATCTTCTCAAAATTTCCACGAGAAGGTCCTTAGTTATTCAGGTAAGTTATGATGGATAAAATATATTACTTGCTACCATATTGAATCTTTTGTGTAATCTAGGCATGAAAGACCCAATCTCTAATTCGAATACCAAAGTAAGTGTTAAAAGGTAACATTTCTAGGAATTTGTTATCAAGGAGTTGGATGCAGGCAATTTCATTTTCACCGTAACTACTCCCTAATGTTTTTAATCCCGTTTGCTTATAAATGGATGTATTAGGGCTGATTTATATTTAATGGCTCAAATGATTAATAAGCCAGATTGCCGAAGGCTTACCGGAGCAGTCGTTTTACATGGTCGAAGGAATTGATGAGGTTGTCCTTTTACATATATGCAATTATTTCAAATAATGAAATGTAGATTGTCGAGTTTATTGCCTTTCATATGCATGCAATCATCTCCAAATTAGATACTTTGACTTTTCTTTGCTAAACAAGAAATTTTTATAACTCATGTATCTCACAATACATCACAGATTTCATGTCTTCTAATTAGCATTTATTTATCACTAAGATTAGAGATGAACATCTGCCACTTCAACAAATATGGCATGCCTAGATCGGATTCAACTTGGGTTTAAGCTCGAAATTTGAAAACTTTTAAGGCTAAAATTTGAGCTCAATTTTGACTTGGATGAAACAATAGCCCGCTCAGGTAGTTGTTTAAAGGGTAAGAACTTATAGTTTTGCTATTGTTACCAAAAACTACCCGACCACCGGACGGGTATAAAACTAGTTACAATATAGGGGTTAAGAAATCAGATTCAACACTTCATTTTGGTGAAATAGCCTCAATTCTATTGGTGTAATCGATCAGGTATGTTGGTTAGAATTCGTGGTTATTCGTTATCAATTGTTTATGTTAGTTTTTCAGATTTGTTGAAACTGATACAAGGATAAGTGTAAGTAGGGTTTTCAATTTTGTGTGGGATTTTATTTTCCGATTAGATTGTGCTTCGGTAAGTATATGTAAGCAAAACGAATGTGACCTTCTGCTCAACCATTTGTAGAATACTTGACG
>JACCIX010000061.1:182500-191571 GCA_025506515.1 Flaveria trinervia
TTAGATTTATAATCATGAGGTGTAGTTGTTGATGAAAAAATAATCAAACGTTTAGTAAATCATAGTAATATTGTTTATAGTTAAGAAGAGAATTTTACACTAGCACTAATTATAATTTTCTTGTAGTTGAAGTTGCACGCATGCTTGATAGCTTGGTTTTAAGCCAAAGAAAGTATACCACGTACGGATATCCTTGAAGGCTGCGGCTTACAAGGATGTCGACCGAGTACGTTTCCTATAGACCAGAATTTTAAATTGGATAAATATGATAAAGAGACAAAGGTTGATGCAAGTCAATATATACGAATAGTAGGAAGACTGCTTTACTTTCAAGCCACTAGACGACACATAACACATTGCGTACTTTGTGAAGCTGTTGAGTCAATTTGTTGTTGACCCGAGACAAAGGCATATGGACTTAACATATAGAGTTTTAAGGTACCTTATGGCCACACCGAGACAAGGTGTTCTTTTCTCACGAGAAGGAGTATGTAACCTTACCACTTAGATTAGCAACCAAATATTTCATTGCTGGTTATATTGAGGATTTTGCGATAGAAATCATTTGCGACGCATTTTCCCAGAGTAATATTCACGTCAAACTTCTTAGCGGCTGTTTTACAACATAATTTTTGTTGCAAATCTTGTTTCTAGTTTCGCAATGTTTTATTCCATTGCATAAACCATGCAAAATTAGCGGTCGTACATTTGCAATGGTCTGCAAGTTGCTTTATTTGACAATACCTTATTATCTAGATGACTTTTGAGTTAGTTATAGTTACATATTATTTGTAAGAAATTGATGAGATTTAATAGTATACCTAGACGATAACAATATGAAATAGGTAGCTTTATTTTTCAAATTTTAACCTTTAATAGGAATACATGTTGTTTTGCTGAATCTTCTAACATTGTTTTATTTGCACAGATCCCTCCAAGTTTATAAACAATGCAAGACTCCACATTAAATTTCATTCCACACTTCCACAGGGATCCCATACTTATGAATCAATTTAGCAGGTTATCTCTATTTCTAAAATATTAAGCTTTAACTACAAAAGTGTGAATGTATGGTTTAAACAAATAGCATTTACTCGATCTCGGATACAAGGATTTCAAGTGTTTGAAGGTTTTTGGAAGTTTCAAGAGGCTGAAAGATATTCATCAGCCGAGTCCGGCTACGTTCTTTTAACCTTTTTTTTTATTTTTTTATTTGTGTTGAAGTTATATCCGCTACGATACGTGTTTATATTTGTTTTGTGGAGTTCCATGCGCAATGCGCGTGTGGAACACTCCTAGTTTAACTAATAAAATTCAACTACATGTATCCCTAAGTTTCTAATATCAAAATTTTAAGCTAACATATAAAGTTACCTTTTTTTTACTATATTCACAAATTCCATTAATTTGATGACTATTTGTTTCAAAAACAGATTTTAAATTATGAATTTATTAGGATAAAAAAAACTAACCAATGAATGAAAACAACAATAATGATCGATCCACCGTTTAACTTATATTTTGATTGTGACTGTAGCTTTTTGACCTAACCTATTTTGATCGACCCAAACCATTCTCACGTGACTCATTATGACCCACTAAAGATAAATTCTGAATCCGTCACTAATCACTAAACAAAGCAAATATATATGTGGCCTCTATAATATGGAACTTTATTCTCTTGGTGTGGTATTTCCCTTATATCCAATTTCTCAATAAGGGGACCTCGTGTATCTTCGTAAAAGCCTCCAAATGAATGTGATTAAGAGGAAGATGGTGCAATTGGTGATCTTAACAACCTACTGGCTTTTGTGAAAGCTAGAACCAAATTGGCTTTCTGAAATAGACTGATTTCTAATGCAAGATTAATTAGAGAAATAAAGTCAACGAGGTTCCTTAAGGTTAATAAATAAATTATAATTAGATTTTATCATCTTATGGAGTGTTTTATCTCGTCTGATTTAATTAACTTTGTAAATGTAAGCTGTAATAATTTTCAAGTCTGATATTTGGCCTTTCTAGCTCCCCTTGCTTGAATTCTTTGTGATAATTAAGTAAATCTTTTGTTGTTTAAAAATAAAAAATTGAAAAACTTATCTACTTCTGTCACATTAAAAATGTTGTGTCGATTCATATTTATATTTGATCAAATTAAATGTACATAACCAAATTTCAAATTTTAACAGGTGAGAAGTGAACCAAGAGCAATATATTTATCAAAATTACCGGTTAAACAAAAAGCATAAGAAGAAAAGCATGGGATGGAAAAATCTGATGTGAAGCATCCATCTATAGAAAGATTGTGGGTCCATAAATAGATTAAACTATTTTGGTTAACACGTTAGCATAATAAATATGGTAATATTTCTTTCATATTTTATACTAGATTAAAGACCCGTGTAATACACGGATTCAATAATTAAAATTATTTTTGATTAAAAAGGTTCGTAAGTCTTACTATTATTGTTAATACTTTGAATATCAATTTTTATGTTTAATTTCTCTAAAGTAGTTTTTCTTTATTAAAGCTTATAAGTGTAAATAATTTATAATATGAAATGAAATGAACTTGTAAATAATAACTTTAGGTAATAAAAAATTATATTGAACATGAAAACATCTATAAACATTCGAAAACTTTTTTGTATACAAATTTGATATTCTGTCTGTAATTTTTCTATCATTGTCAAATCTTAATAATTTTAACCAATGCCTGCTTAAAACTCGAGATAATGCAACATAGAGCTTGAATCGGTAACAAGGACTAAACATGCAATGCTTACACAAAAGTTTAGACTATCTTTGTGATTTTCAAAGTTTGGGGACCAACATGCAATTCATTAAACCACAGGGACCATTTATGTAATTTTCTATTTCTAACAAAATCATAAATCAATTTTATGCTTATATCAATTAAAACTAAATAAAAGTTTCATGCTTTCATCAATTAAAACTAAATCAATGTTTTATGCTTTCATAAACAAAAAAATAAATAGTCAAACTGATGTTAAAAACCCAAAATACAAAAGTTTATATTGAAATCAAATTCAAAATCAAAATCATTGAATCATACATACCACTATGTAAGGCCTGTTCTCGGGACGCTTACAGCTGGTCGATCATCGCACATAAGACATACATTTTCATTTATCTTACCAAAATATTGCGGCGGAAACATTCAAAAATGACATCACATTTCATTATAAAAACTTTTGTCAAATAATACACCGTCAATCGGTTACAAAATACATTGTTGCATTATATCACAAAAGCATTAGATAATGGATGCCATCCTAAAAGAGCTAAGTAGCCGCCCGTGCCATCCTCATCAATTATTACCTGCCAACTGAAAACACATAAAAAGTCAGCGTTGCTGAGTGAGCTCTAGTTTTATAATAAAACATACTTTACTTTCATTAAAACCATTCTTTACTTTCATGCGATTATACATCGTATGTACACATAGATAATATCATTATTATCTTCTTTGACCTTTTATGCTTCATTCTTTACTTTTCCTTTCCAACAACCATAAAACTTACCCTTCTGTTCATGGTACTGGACCTAGGCCTATCATAGACCTTCTATAACGGTGCATTGCACCTCGTGGTCACAGTACCTACGGTGAAGTTTAGGTGTACTATGTAATACCTTTCTGTTCATGGTTCTGGACCTAGGCCTATCATAGACCTTCTATAACGGTGCATCGCACCTCGTGGTCACAGTACCTAAGGTATGCAGCGATAGTTCTATGCAAATGGTCAATCACAAAGAAAGACCCTGATATGCATACCATGCTTGCAAGACTTTCTTTACTTTCATTACTCGTTAATGCATGCATTTCTTACTTTATGTTTCTCTTTTCTTTATCTTTCACTTTACGTTACATAATACTTCATTCATTCATTAACGTTCATCGTAAAGCCACGAAAAGATAAACATACATCATAACAAGGAACATATCATACACAAGCATCAACATCATACAGGGCAACATCATACATACATAACATGCATTTTGCTTAAACATGCAACGTCATCATCATGCCCAACATGCTCTCTAAGGCTACAATCGTCATCTTACATGATCTTACGGAACCTTTACGTCAAAACTTACATCTCAACTTTCCCCCGAAAGTCAGAAGTCAAAACTACACTTTCCTTCGGGTGCAACAGTCCTATTCGGGCGTATGGACACCCTCCAGTCGCATGGCCTCCATGCGACTGAACATCATGCGATTGGACTCATGCGGATGAACACCCATGCGAATGAACACCCGATCGTGCGAATGGACCAATGCAGATGAGCACTTATGCGACTTGACCCTCAGTCGCATGACCTCCATGCGACTGGCCCCAATCGTGTGAATGGACCCTCAATCGTGCGAATGAACCCCAATCGCACCCCATTCGGGCGTATGGCCTCCAATCGCACTCCAGTCGGTCGCCTAGCCCTAGCTGATGCAGAATGTAGTTCCAGCCGAACGCAAACTGCCCTTTTCAACCTCCAACCTCATCTAAACCCATTCTATGCCTAAATCAACCATCCTAAATCTTAGGGATGCATACCACAACACCATTCAAGCACACACAAGCCCAGAACGAACTCTAAACGCATCACACACAACACACCCAAATGGGTCAAACACATACACATACAAAAACGGGTTTTCTATGCTTTTCAGCCCTAAAATCGTTTGAAAACAAGTAAAAGTAGGGTCCTAGAACTCACACAAACGACACCGAGAAGTAGAGCTTCGGTTTGACTCGCTACACGATGATTTTGCCCGCTTGAATCTACCCAAACAACTTTTTCTCTCTTTTCTCCCTTCTTCTCTCATCTCTTTCTTTGTGGCTGAATTGTGTGAGTGTGGGGAGAGTATGGCTGCCCTTCCTACAAATATCACCACATTCCAACCTTCCTTCGTTGGCGAGTTTGATCTCGACTTTGAACGTTATTTCTTTTCTTCCGTCGTCGGCTTCAAAATAGATAAATAACCGGGTGTTACAAGTCCACCCCCTTAAATAGGTTTCGTCCCCGAAACCTGTTATTCCTCGAACAAACATGGGTAATGTTATCTCATTTCTTCCTCAGTCTCCCACATTGACTCGAATCCTTTCTTGTGCTTCCACTGTACCCGCACAGAGGAACCACTTTATTCCTCAGCCTTTTCTCTTTTCGATCGATGATTGCCACTGGTTGCTCCACATAAGGAGCGTTCATCTACTTCGTTGTCTTCTGGTGGAACAATCATATTTCATCTGCCAAGCACTTTCTCAGATGAGATACATGGAATATCAAGTGAATTCCACTAGCTCATCTGGTAACTCTAATCTATAGGCCACCTCTCCTACTCGAGCAATGATTTGGAAAGGGCCTATATACCTTGGGCTTAATTTGCCCCACTTTTTGAATCGGATAATACCTTTCCAAGGTGAGACCTTCGACATAACCCGGTCAACACCTGGAACTCAATCGGTCTGTGTCGTTTATCAACATACGACTTCTGTCAATCTTTGGCTACCTTCATGAAGGCCTTGATCTTTTCAAGATTCTTAGTCGTAGCCTCGATTAACTCGACTCTCCCCAATTCCTTCTGATATCACCCCAACAAACGGGTTTTTTGCATCTCCTACCGTATAGCATCTCATATGGTGGCATACCAATGCTGGCATGATAGCTGTTGTTGTATGAGAATTCGGCTAACGGCAGGTGGTCATCCCAACTTCCCCCAAAATCAATCACACATGCCCGAAGCATGTCTTCCAATGTCTAAATGGTCCTTTTTGACTGACCATCAGTTTGGGGATGGTAAGCCGTGATGATATGTAACCTCGTCCCCATGGCGTTATGGAATTTCTTCTAGAATTTGGAGGTAAACCGGGTGTCACGATCAGATACAATAGACACCGGCATGCCATGACAAGTTACAATTTCCTTGATGAATAGATCCGCCAACCTCTTAGATGAATATGTCGCGCGGATCGGTAGGAAGTGAGCACTCTTCATCAGGCGGTCCACAATCACCATATGGCATGTGTGTATGTATGTGTGTATGTATGTGTGTATGTATGTGTGTATGTATGTGTGTATGGATGTGTGTATGTATGTATGTATATATGTATGTATGTATGTATGTATGTATGTATGTATGTATGTATGTATGTATGTATGTGTGTGTATGTGTGTGTATGTTTGTGTGTATGTGTGTGTGTATGTGTGTGTGTATGTATGTAGTACGTATGTATGTACGTACGTATGTATGTACGTACGTATGTAGGTACATACGTATGTATGTAGGTACGTACGTATGTATGTACATACATATGTAGTTACATGCATTTTGCTTAAACATGCAACGCCATCATTATGCCCAACATACTCTCTAAGGCCACAATCGTCATCTTACATGCTCTTACGGAACCTTTACGTCAAAACTTACATATGCACTTTCCCCCGAAAGTCAGAAATCAAAACTACACTTTCCTTCGGGTGCAACAGCCCTATTCGGGCGTATGGACACCCTCCACTCGCATGGACTCCATGCGACTGAACATCATGAGATTGGACTCATGCGGATGAACACCCATGCGAATGAACACCCGATCATGCGAATGGACCAATGCGGATGAGCACTTATGCGACTGGACCCTTAGTCGCATGACCTCCATGCGACTGGCCCCAATCGTGGGAATGGACCCTCAATCGTGCGAATGAACCCCAATCGCACCCCATTCGGGCGTATGGCCTCCAATCGCACTCCAGTCGGTCGCCTAGCCCTAGCTGATGCATTATGCAGTTCCAGCCGAACGCAAACTGCACTTTTCGACCTCCAACCTCATCTAAACCCATTCTATGCCTAAATCAACCATCCTAGACCTTAGGGATGCATACCACAACACCATTCAAGCACACACAAGCCCGGAACGAACTCTAAACGCATCACACGCAACACACCCAAATGGGTCAAACACATACACATACAAAAACGGGTTTTCTATGCTTTTCAGCCCTAAAATCGTTTGAAAACAAATAAAAGTAGGGTCCTAGAACTCACACAAACGACACCGAGAAGTAGAGCTTCGGTTTGACTCGCTACACGATGATGTTGCCCGCTTGAATCTACCCAAACCAACCTTTTCTCTCTTTTCTCCCTTCTTTCTCTCATCTCTTTCTTTGTGGCTGAATTGTGTGAGTGTGGGGAGAGTATGGCTGCCCTCTCCCTACAAATATCACCACATTTCTAACTTTCCTTCGTTGGCGAATTTGGTCCCTCGACTTTGAACTTTATTTCTTTTCTTCCTTCGTTGGCTTCAAAATAGATAAATAACCGGGTGTTACAAGTCCACCCCCTTAAATAGGTTTCGTCCCCGAAACCTGTTATTCCTCGAACAAACATGGGTAATGTTGTCTCATTTCTTCCTCGGTCTCCCAGGTTGACTCGGATCCTTTCTTGTGCTTCCACTGTACCCGCACAAGAGGAACCACTTTATTCCTCAGCCTTTTCTCTTTTCGATCGATGATTGCCACTAGTTGCTCCACATAATGGAATCGTTCATCTACTTCGTTGTCTTCCGGTGGAACAATCATATCTTCATCTGCCAAGCACTTTCTCAGATGAGATACATGGAATGTCGGGTGAATTCCACTTAGCTCATCTGGTAACTCCAATCTATAGGCCACCTCTCCTACTCGAGCAATGATTTGGAAAGAGCCTATATACCTTGGGCTTAACTTGCCCCACTTTTTGAATCGGATAATACCTTTCCAAGGTGAGACCTTCGACATAACCCGGTCACCCACCTGGAACTCAATCGGTCTGTGTCGTTTATCAGCATACGACTTTGTCAATCTTTGGCTACCTTCATGAAGGCCTTGATCTTCAAGCTTCTTAGTCGTAGCCTCGATTAACTCGACGCTCCCCAATTCCTTCTGATATCACCCCAACAAACGGGTGTTCTGCATCTCCTACCGTATAGCATCTCATATGGTGGCATACCAATGCTGGCATGATAGCTGTTGTTGTATGAGAATTCGGCTAACGACAGGTGGTCATCCCAACTTCCCCCAAAATCAATCACACATGCCCGAAGCATGTCTTCCAATGTCTAAATGGTCCTTTTTGACTGACCATCAGTTTGGGGATGGTAAGCCGTGCTGATATGTAACCTCGTCCCCATGGCGTTATGGAATTTCTTCTAGAATTTGGAGGTAAACTGTGTGTCACGATCAGATACATTAGACACCGGCATGCCATGACGAGTTACAATTTCCTTGATGAATAGATCCGCCAACCTCTCAGATGAATATGTCTCGTGGATCGGTAGGAAGTGAGCACTCTTCATCAGGCGGTCCACAATCACCCATATGGCATCAGACCCTTTCAGAGTATGCGGCAAATTCGTAATGAAATCCATGGTGATGTGCTCCCACTTCCATTCCGGTATATCCAAAGGTTGGATCTTCCCATATGGCTTCTGATGCTCGGCCTTCATCTGTAAGCAAGTAAGGCACTTACTCACACACTCCACCACATCATGCTTCATACCCAGCCACCAATAATCTTTTTTCATATCTTGATACATTTTTGTGGCACCTGAATGAATGGAGTATCGAGTCTTGTGAGCCTCATCCAAAATCTTCACCCGTAGATCCCCAAAACGAGAAATCCACACCCGTCCAAATCGGGTTTTAACACCAAGTGTGTTTTCACTCAATTCCCCAACCAGACCTCTCATCCTCTCAGAGTTAAGATGATCTTCTTTCAGTGCCTCATCTTGAAAACTCTTTGACTGCTTCATCATGTCAGAGGTCATGATCAACTGATAGGCTTTCACCCGAATTGGCTCGGGTCTCTCTTTTCGGCTAAGGGCGTCTGCCGCCACATTGGCTTGCACGGATGGTAGTGGATCTCGCAATCATAATCATTGTTGATACATGTATGTCCCTAGATCGTGATATGTGATTTAATAGATCTTGTTGGTATGATTAATGAACTGATATGATAGTCTGTTGGTTATAATGTTTAATAGTTCATTAATGAGTCGTGACTGAATTGATTGGGTTATGA